>VWPW01029492.1:80427-139474 GCA_013389825.1 Crypturellus undulatus
GGGGCCGGGCCCGGTGCGGCGCTTCACGTGGGCCGAGGTGGCGCTGCGGACGGGCCGGGGCCCGCGGCACGAGCCCGAGCGGCCCGAGCGCTGGCTCGTCATCGACAGGAAGGTCTACGACATCAGCCGCTTCTACAAGCGCCACCCGGGCGGCGCCCGCGTCATCAGCCACTACGCGGGGCAGGATGCCACGGTGAGGGGCGGCGCGGGCAGACGGAGGGGGCGTCCGGGCGGGGAGGGTTTGCGGGGCTCGGGGCCCGCTGGACGTCGCCCCCGCTTGGCGCCGCGGGCGGGAGCTGGGGGCACCTCGGGAGCCCCGATGTCCCTTTGGATCTGCGTTGGGGCCCCGCGAGCCCCGTCCCACGAGGAGCCGCCTTGGAGGGGCGGCGACGTTAAGGCGTGGGGACCTCTCCGTCGTGCCGCCCCCGTGGCCCGCGATGCTCCCGGATGCTCCCCGGTGCCCGGACTCGGCCGTCTCCAAAAGGCGCCTTCGCGCCTCAGCCCTTCTGCGACCGTCCCCGCGTGGGGACCGTCCCGTCGCCTCGACCGCGGCGAGGCCGGTCCAGCGCGTCGCCTCGGCTGGGCCGGCAATGGGGAAGAACCAAAACAAACAAAGGAAAAAAAAAAACCCAAACCCAAAAAGCGGAAGGCTGGAGAGCGAGCAGAGAGCCCCCTCTTGCCGCCGAAGACGGCGGTTTCGGGGAGGTTTCCCTGGAGGAGGCCCCGGGCCTCCCGCGGAGGCCGTCGCGATTGGCGCAGCCCCGTGGCACCATCCGCGGCCGCTCGGCCCCACCGGCTCCTCCCGCTCCCGTTGCAGCGAGGAAGAGCCGTATCCCGCCCTGCGCCCCGCCGCGACCGGATAGCTCCGCGCGGAGAGGATGCTCAATCCGCAGAAGTACAAGGGCCAATGAGCTGGGGCCAGCTGGACGCACATTTATTTATTTTTTTAACCCGTTTCAGAGCTCTTTTTAAGGGATGGTTCCTTTGAAACGCTGAGCCAGTGATTTCCCCAAGAAAATGAGGAATCTCAGGAAGGAGATCTCAGGAATGAGATCCTGAGAATGAGGAATCTCAGGAAAACGAGAGGAAAAGCGCCCTCAAGCCGAGGGAGAGGGTAAAGAATACGCTGAGGTTGATAACCAGCAGGGAAATAATCGGCAGGAAATAAACGGGAAGCTGGTGGGAATTAGATACGAAACTGCCCTGGGTGTTCAGGAAAGCTGGATTTAAGTAGAGGGATAGACTCTAAATAGAATGATAGCAATCACTGCTGCTGACATCATCTTCAGATCTTCATTTATATTACGAAGAAAGCGGTAAGATTTGTGGCCAAAAAAAAAAACAAACAAAAGAAAGGGGCTGATCCACCCAGCTGCACTGGTTGGAATATCATAGGATATTGTGAAATCTGTTCCCTTTTGCTGCCCCCTCCGAGCGTTTTCTCATGCCGATCCCATGTCTGTGCTGCAGGATCCGTTCGTAGCGTTTCACCTCGACAAGGCCCTGGTCAGCAAGTACCTGAGCCCGCTCTTGATCGGGGAGCTGGCCCCAGATGAGCCCAGCTTTGAGCCCAGCAAGAACGTAAGTGCCGTTAAAAACCTGGGGTTTTGGTTGAAATTGTGCTGCTTTGTGGCAGCCAGAATTCCCTGTGAGTAAAATGAAGGATATCATGGAATCACCTTGTCAGTCTGAAGCTTTTCCTTGAGTGAGAGTTGGGAGGGAAAGAAAATGTTCGGAGTCGCAAGGTTATTTGCCTACTCGGAGACCATAATATTGTGGATTTGCCTCTAAATGACCCTTAGCTTTTCCTTCTTGTCACAGAAACCCCCGTTAGGGGGAAACTGAGCTTCTCTTGAGGCTCTCGGGGTATTTTCAGGCGAGCAAATACCCAGCTTTGTGTCTCCTTACAGAAAAGGTTGGTCGAAGACTTCCGCGAGCTCCGCGTGACGGTGGAGAAGATGGGGCTCCTCAAGCCCAACCAGATGTTCTTCATGCTGTACCTGGGCCACATCCTGCTGCTGGATGTTGCCGCCTGGCTCAACATCTGGTATTTTGGGGCATCCCTAGTGCCTTTCCTCTTCTCTGCGATGCTTCTCGGCATCGTCCAGGTGAGCAGCTGGGCAGCAAAAGCAATAAAAAGAAGTCCCAGAAATGCCCCAAATTGGTTCTCTGTGATTTTGGTTATTCTTACCATAAACGTGGAGGAAGTGCTGATCCTTTTGGGGCTCCCCACGATTCTCCTTCTCCTTGGGTTCCACTGGAGAGGCAAAATTCCAGTACCAGGACATGCTTTCTAGCAGAGCTGTCTCAAAACCGGTTGCTGCTTCCAATTGTCCTCCATAGTCTCAGCCTTCTTCACATCTTGCAAACCTTGCGGTGCTTCCCATGCTTCCAAGGCACCGTGTTCCCATGGGAACATACAGTGGCTTAGCAGACCCAGGAGCTCTGAAAGCCCCAGCTTTTCCTCCTGTGATCCCCTTGGAATGACAAGTACTCCGAGGAGGCAAGCTGCTCCTTAAAGGACACTTTGTTGCCGAATTTTGGCTCATTTTGCAGGAGAATAAATGCTCCCTTTCTTAGCGCTGTGACCTTTTTCTGTGATTTTTTTTTTTTTTAATTCCTGCACGAAGACAACTATCGTGCACTAGCGGTCATTAGACTGAATCTGGACATTTGTGTGACATGGTTATCTTTTATTTGGAGTGGGAATAATTCTCTGCAACAGCAGAATGTGCTCTTGCTCGCTGGGAATGTGATCGGAAGGGTGAACGTAGAGAGCAGCGACAGCTTTTCTCTTGTCAGCACCATTCTATTCTATTTTTATTCTATTTTTATTCTATTTTTATTCTATTTTTATTCTATTTTTATTCTATTTTTATTCTATTCCTTCCAGGCCCAGGCTGGCTGGCTCCAGCATGATTTCGGCCACCTCTCGGTCTTCAGCAGCTCCAGATGGAACCACTGGGTTCACAAGTTTGTGATCGGCCACCTGAAGGTGAGTGTGGCTGCCAGAGGCCAATGAGACTTTGCAGCCTCAAATCCTCTCATCAGCAAGGAGGGACTAAGGGAGGACCCCACTTTTGGTCACTCTGTCGCATCTGTTTTTGCAGGGAGCCCCCGCGAGCTGGTGGAATCACCTCCACTTCCAGCACCACGCGAAGCCCAACTGCTTCCGAAAGGACCCCGATGTTAACATGCACCCCTTGTTTTTTGCCTTGGGAAAAACACTTGCTGTGGAGGTGAGTCCTAGCGAAGTCTGGAGAGGTTACGTACAGGTGGAGGATTAAAACACAAAGAATTGGAAGACTAATGACCAGGTGGTTTGCTTAGCCTGAATATTTCACTATTTTTTTCCAGAAAGCGCTGCTTGACTTCAGTGTCCATTGCAAAAAAAAAAAAAAAAAAAAGAAGAAACGAGATTGTGATGCATCACCAGCTTCCATCTGCTTAATGTTGTGATTTTTTTTTTTATGTTTTCTTGCCCTCATAAGATCTTGCCATGGATTGGAATTTTCTGAATTTATTCTGAAGATTAAAAAGAAAACCTAAAACAAACAAAACAGATTTCTTTCTATAAAGCTAGAATTAGATCTGGAGAATGTCCTCTATATTATAATAAACACTGCTCAAGTTGACCTCCTGTTTTATAGAATGCTATTTTACCTTTCACTAGCCCCTAATATTCCTTAGTAATACTTCTGAGGTTCTTATATTCTTAAATTTTTCATCAGACATTTTTGCTATGTTATAAGAATGAAAGATTTATCACAGTTACATGCTCAGACAGCTCTGATAAGAGGCTTGCAATGAGATGAGGATACGACTGCAAGTTGTTCCCTTAAGCTGTGAGATCAGTTCGACTAATTACAGTGTTTGGAGACGCGAATCGGGTGGTAACGGCAAGAACTAAATGGAAATCTGACATTTACTGATCAAAACAAGCTATTTCGGTGGTAGCAGTCTCTGAGTGGGTGTCAGACCGGGTCCCATCTGGTGTCCCCTCTATTTTTGGTGTAGCTCCTCTGAAATCAGTTGAACGGCTTTAGCGCATGCTGGTTCTTTCCCCCGGGATAGTTGTATGAGTGCATATTGCCACCTGGCTTAAATGCTGTGATCTGCAGGGAAATCCAAGACATGGAAGCATCATGTGCAGCACCTTTTGGCTTTGCATTATATCACTGGAAGCGTGTAATTGCTAAGAGCAGCACCAAGGAAGGGGCAGGATCATGTATTTTACGGTAACAACTCCATTCAGGTAGGAAACATTAAGGAGAACTGTTAGGAATGGCTCAGCCAGGTCCAGGGATGTGACTGAGATCCTCAGTGAACTTTTAAGCTTATGCAGTGAACACTAAAAAAGCAGCATTTTCCTCTGAGCAAGGATAATCTGTTCACCCCTGTTCCTGTGGATAGAGTTTAATGTCTAAATGTTCATCTCTCTGCTCTGGAGACTACTTGTGAGTAGGTGGTAGTTTGAGACATTGTTATCTTGATTAATAGGGTTTTTCTTTTCTGGAGCTTTATGCAGGGCACTGTTCCCAGCACCTGCTTGATTGCTGTTATTGCAGTAGTATTAACTTAACTTATTAGCATTAGTTATTAGCATTAACTTAAAGTGCATCCAAGGCACCTCTAGTCCTGCACTTTCCTCCTCAGACTTATTTCAGAGCTACAAGTCAGTCATGGCAGCAACATTAAGCTAAAGTTTCAGCTTTCTACTTCTGTCTGCATTAAAGATAAGAATCATTTTGTTAGAATTAAAAAGAACTTCAGCTTCCCACTGCCATGCAGGTCCAGGTAGAAAGAACTTGCTGGATTAGTGACCTATGGGTAAAATAGTTTGATAAGGTTTGTATTAATTTGGCAGTCTAAATATTTCAATACAAAAAGACGACTAGAAATGAAAACCCTAAGCTCAGAATGACAATTTCTGACAGGTGGCATAGAAGGAATTGGTAAATGTATTGGCATTGGCATAGCCTTAAGAAATGATAGGGCTTTGGCAAGGAGGCCTTTGTGGTTTCTGCAGGAGAAAAGCTTCTATTGCACTTTTTATTGGTTTTGGTGCAAGGGACTACCTGTTGCGTTGTATAAGGAGGCTTTCCTTAGGAAAATTTTCTTAAAAGACATTGAGTAAAGTTCCAGGGGATGATGAAGCCAATGGTTTAATGAATGCTGGCACAAGGAGATGCCTTTCAAAGGGCAGGAGGTGTCCCAATATCCATTTCTTTGTCAGAGTAGATAGGAGTGTGTGCGAGTGGGTCGTCTTCTCTCTCCTTGTAACCTGAGTAGCTTGCTTATTTTTCCAGCTTGGCGTAAAGAAGAAGAAATTCATGCCTTACAACCACCAGCACAAGTACTTCTTCATCAGTAAGTGCCCCTGCCCTTGTGCAGTCCTACGAGCAGCTTCTGCTCAGCTCTCTGCTCCTCCATCTCATCTCACGTGAGTAACTGATGTCTCTGCTATGTGTTTTTCCCCCTCTAGTTGGTCCCCCGGCTCTGCTGCCTCTCTATTTCCAGTGGTACATATTCTACTTCGTGGTCCAGCGGAAACAGTGGGCGGTAAGCGAGCTCCCTTTTGCCAGTGGGGTCTTCCTACGGATTTATAGATATGTGCCCGGGTGGGAAATGGAGCAAAATTGGGAGAAACTCGGGGATTTGTAGCTGGTTGCTGCTTCTCTTCCTGCCAAGGAGGGTGAGAATGTAATCTGGGAATGTAATCTGGGAAATACTGTTTGCTGGGGGACATGGGACACCTTCCACTCTGCGCCTCTCTGAAAAAGATAAATTCACATTGGTTAAAAAAAAGGATGTTCTCTCATGTTCTGCCCAAGTTCGGGGTGGTAAGTGTATGTGAGTTTCTGGAAGCTTCGCTTCTTTTGCAGAGTTAATGCAAAATTTGTGCTTCATGCAACAGCCAGGTCTAGTTTAAGTTAGAAGGGACTCCCTGACCACTCTGTTTGCTTGTTTGTTTTCTGCAAACAATAAGAGAATAAACTTATGGTCATGGGAAAATGGGAAAGGTAAAAATCAGGGGTATTTGGAGCAGGATTCCATGGTGGGATTATAAGGTCCCATTTTTCATAGTCCTCCCCTTCAGTGTTAACTATTATCACCTGCAGATTCTCATGATCCAGTTCCTGGCAAGAATCAGTTCTTCCCCGTAGCAAAGGTCTTGCCCCATCTGCCTGCCAGGAGAGAGAGCTCTCGTTGCTTCTTTATAGCCTCTTGGTAACTGAAAACCAACCTCTGCAGCAGCTCATAGAGCAAGGGGAACCGGAGTGACTTTCAGAGTTGTGAGGAAGAGAGTTTGCTTGGGGCAAATATAGAATCATGGTCATGGGGAAAATAGAGACCACAAGAAATATGAAGAGGAGCAAAAAGGATGAGAGGGAGGTAAATTAGAGCACTCTATCCCGTTCACTAGCTGGGTTTCTGCTTTCTGCACTGCTTTCCTTCTTTTTGGAATCGGACAAAATGTGCTGCTTCAGAGATGTCCTCTCTGGTGCTTGGTCTAGGTTGGCCTGTTAACTCCAGCGCACAGGGATGGATGGAGATTGTATGTGATGGAGCAGGGGAGGAAAATCACCAAGCAACAATATTATGGGAGGTTTTAAGGGGAATCCGCATAGTAAATTTGGGAGCCACTAATTCTTCTTTCTGATTGAGTCTCATCTGTTCCGTATATTATAGGACCTGGCCTGGATGCTGACCTTCTACATCCGATTCTTTCTCACCTACTCACCCTTACTGGGGGTGAAAGGTATCCTGGGCCTTTTTCTGTTAGTCAGGTATCATTCAAATTATAATTCCTTCAATTCCTCTCCCTGTTTCTCTTTGATCCTTCATGCCAACTCTTCCACAGCATCCTGGTTATCCTTCCCATCTGTTCCCTATTTTTCTGTACCATTATACCTTATGACAAAACAGAGATTGTTCTGTCAGACTGATGGCTTTAGCAGTTAAAAAGTGTCTGTGTGCCATGTAGAAGGTCTGTGTAAGCCTGATACGCTGGTCAAATGTTCAGGATTCCTGGTGTGCATTCTGTCAAGTAACAAATAACTTGATGATTATTTTTGTACTGACTTGTTCTGGCATAGGTGCAAGGTCACTGATGGTTTTGTGTGTGTTTTTCTGCACAGGTTCATTGAGAGTAACTGGTTTGTCTGGGTTACACAAATGAACCATATCCCGATGAACATTGATTATGATAAGAATGTGGACTGGTTCTCTACCCAGGTAAGGCCCTCCTCTTCCACAAAAGCTGTGACTCTGAGTGGGACGAGTTGTAGATCAGGGGACATGACGCCCAAGCCAGCTGACCACAGAAATGGTGGGAATTGAGAGAGGAAAATACAAGCAGCTTGTGTCTGAAATGACCAAGTGCAAAGAGAGCAGGTGCAGGAGTGAGGTGAAAGCTTCAAATGCTGAACAAAAGTGCCCCAATGAAAAGAACTGGAGATGTTGCAATGCTCTTCACAGAATCCCAGAAGGGTTGAGGTTGGAAGGGACCTCTAGAGATCATCCAGTCCAAGACAGAGCTTTTCCGATTCCCGAGGGATGCATTTCTCCTGTGCTCTCTTTCCTGCTTTCTCTCATTTGGCTTCTCAAGCCGGTGATCAGAAGCAAAGTGATAGGTGTGAGGATCTGTACAGAGGAAAGACCATCCTGGTTGTTATGAGTCAACCTTGTTCTCCTAAACTTTTTACCATCATCTCCAACACGTGCAAAGGAAGGTGTATTCCTAGGACAACACTTATGTGTTTTCTGTTTCTTTTCCTTTTCCCCCCCCTCAGCTGCAGGCAACCTGTAATGTTCATCACTCCTTATTCAACGATTGGTTTAGTGGACACCTGAACTTCCAGATCGAACACCAGTGAGTTGAAGCACGGGATGGGGAAGTAAAGGCAATTTCAAGGAAGGCTAGTTACTGCAGGCCTGAAGATCCTAAAAAGTCCCCATTTCTTTATCAGCTAATAGAAGGGGCAAAGAAAGTATGGGTCAACTCTGTGCCTTTTGTATGGGAATGGAGTGGGAGCTCCGAGCGAGGGAGCAGAAACTTTCTGGAATTGTCCTGAGCAGCAACACCACTTCAGACTGAGGGGGTCACACAGCCTCCTGGTTGTACTCGAGTTGAAGTGCTGGGGCCGCGAGGTGATAAGGACAGCCCTGATGGCTGTAGTCACTAGGGGAGGTTGGGACACTTGCAGGTTTTGGGCAAAGAAGGCGGGCAGATGTGGGGCGATACCTGCTGCCACCTCGTTCTTTATCCGCAGCCTGTTCCCCACGATGCCTCGCCACAACTTCTGGAAGGTGGCGCCCCTGGTGAAGTCCCTGTGTGCCAAACACGGCATCGAGTACCAGTGCAAGCCCCTGCTCACCGCCTTTGCAGACATTGTGCTGTAAGTAGCAACGCAGAGCGTTCCCCCAAGCAGTAGACATGGGAAGGGGAGAGGCAGCCCGTTTGGTTCACAGATCTGTGAGGGGCTGTAGATGGCCTACATAGAAAAGGGTTGGGAAATTGTGCAGCCGTAGTACTGGTTTCAGTAACAGCAAGCAGAAGGTGTCAGAAAGTGGTGGGGACCTCCTGCTCATCAGCTCTGTCTGTGGGATGTTAGGTTGGATGCCTTTCTCTCTGATTAAGTTCCAAGGAAAGAGGTGTTTTGATGGAGAAAAGCTTCAGCTTCCAGTTCCTTCCTTTTTCCTTCCTTCTCTCCCCTCCCACAGACGTTTCTTATTCTCTTGACAAGTCCTGTGGTCCTGCCTGAGTTATTTGCTTCAGCCTTCCAGTCTGCTTTGTGCAGGCCCAGGCATTTGTTCCTCCTGTCTTTCCAAGGAACTGTAGTCCAAATCACCTGGCCAGTGAGGTCCTTAGCTCAGTCCAAAGATGCCAGTTCCTAGGGGCTGCAGTCCCTAGAATTTAACTTCCTCCTCAGCCCAAATATCTTATTATCTTGTTTCTAAGGAAATAACGCTTCTCCCTTTATGTCCTGGCAGCTCTCTGAAAGATTCGGGGGAACTCTGGCTTGATGCTTATCTCCATAAATAAAAAGCAGTGGATCCTGGCAGAGGAATTCCCCACCCTTGCTGCCTCCTGTGGTCATCGTGATGAAGACACCTCGCCGAGGAGAGAGCCGGCGAAGCCGGCGGTGGGGAGATGCCCCAGCTTAATTCCAGTGATGAATGTAATTAATTAGACTCTTTATTTTTTAAAATGTGCTCTTCGTTCTTCTCGTACTTCTTTCATTCCTCTTCTCTGCTCTGAGTACGTGGAAAAGTAGAATTGGAGGAGGCTTTGCCAAGCTGGAAGCAGCCCTGGGACAGGGAACAGAGACCTTTCTGCCTGCTGGTATTTCCTTTACTGGGCTTATAGGAGGAACATCTCCCACCTAACATAGGTTTTTGTGAGATAGTTGATTCATAAGGGCAGCCAAGAGCTGAAAGATCAGAGAACAAAGGAGTTCTTGGGATGAGGAAACAATACGAAAAAATTATGTAGATGCTACGTTTTCAAATATTTGTGTGCAATTAAATGGTGATAGAAATGCCCAAAGCGAGAGGGAGGAGGGAACACGAGAGCCCAAATGGATGCAGGCGGGTGTGGGGGAAGAGATGCGGGCAGCAGTTCTGTGGAATTAAGAAGAGCCCAAACGGGAGGAGATCCTAGCTGAGATAGAGAAACAGGAAAATGCAGGTTTCTCCCCTGAGATGGGACACTGTGGCGTGGGAATGCCTGTGCCCTGCTCATCTCTTTCATGGAAAAGGCCTCTGGGCTGCTTGTGGGTTCATAATTTCTCTTGGAGCTTCTGCAAGCAGTTTCAGCTCATGCTTCTGAGAGCTGTTGAACCTATTACTGATAGTCGAAAGAGACAGAAACATGGGAAGTTCTTACTCTGGATCCCTGTGTGGGCTAGTGAGGAAGCAAAGGGGTAATCACTCTGTGGCTACCTGAAGCTTAATTATTTTTGAATCTCTGTGTTAACAAATGTTAAGTGGAGAGGCTGAGGATTTCGGGGCCATGGAGATGTTCCTATCTGAGCTGAGGACAGATTTAGTTCCGCTGTTGGAGTTAGGCTTTGGGGTACCATTTAAATGAATATAATCTTTCAACCAGAGGTCAAGGGACTGCTTTCCCATAGGCACAAGTCTGCCTGTCCGTTCCTGGTCACTCTCTGCCTTCAAAACACACCCCAAGAGGGGATGTGGTGCGTCGTCTTGTAGAGCATTAGCCTTGCTGGGGTTCTTTGTGGCTTATCATGCGATGTTACAGACGCCAAACAGGACGTGGTACTTGGTATAACACCGATGACGACGGCTCCATCAGCTATTTGTCTCTAAGTCTGTAACTTAAACTGCATTCTGGGACCAGTTCCATTTTCTCCTGTCTCATGTACATAAACTAGGTGTTTTTTCATCTGTTTTGTGCTCTTACCTGTCACTAACAGTGTTCAGCTGATTTGCATGACACGGTGTGCATGATTCCAAGGCTGAAGGAATGGGATAGGTTGTTTTTTTTTTTAATTCCGTGTCCACAAGGAGATTGGCTTAGGAGGGAATGGAAGTCTTCCCAGGCCAAGACTGTTGCTGTGTGTGGAATGACATTTTAATGGAAATAATAAAATTACCATTAAATCATGGATACCTGTTCATAAAGGAAATCAGTCCTAGTTACTTTTTTGTCCCCCTTTTCTTGCTCTGTTTCTTTTCCCTCTCATTAGAACTACTGATGGAGGAAAGTCTAATAATAAATTTCCTTCCTTTTTACCAATTATTGCTGTCATCAGAGTGAAATATGTCTGTGCAAGAGTCGGCACTCTCTAAAAACCTTTCTCTGATCATGGACTGTTGACCCTAGGCCATAAAGGGCCAAAAGTCTTGCCGTGCTAGTCAGGACATCTCAACTCCATGCCCTTGGCCAAAAAACTGGACAAGCTGCCAAGAGAAAACGCTGAAGACGGAAGGCTTCAAAAATCCTCCAGAGGGATTAAGGTATTAAGTGATTTGCTATTGATAACCATTGCCCTAACTCAAGATTTACAAGTCTGAGTTTTGTCTTTTGGCGCCTGGTGTGTCCTGTGCAGCAAGAGGTGCTGGAACTCGTCCACATCGTGCTCGTGCTGTAGTTGCCAGGTTGGTGGGTAAAGGTGACTTCTGCTCCTCTTCCCTGGCTGAAATTCCGACCTACAAGCAGAACTGCTTCAAGGGACAGGAAAGGTGGGAGCTCAAGATGAGTTTTGGGGCATCTCTGATGAAAGGGGCAACAGAACTTGGGTTTCTTTGAGCACTGAATCTCTCTAGACCCAGATGAATGAAGGAACTTACAATGTCTTTCAAAGAAGGCAGCTAGATTTTGGTCACTTTGAAGCTTATTTTAAAGCACCTTCCAGGTGCATTTGTACAAATGAGGTAAGTAAAAAAACCTACTTGTAGGTCAAGTTGGCTGCAGGTATTCAGTGATGCCCAAGTGGCTGGTGTTGCCCAGTCAGAGGCTTTGAATGCGCAGAAGGAGGACGTAAATCATCTAGATGGTTAAGTTTGAAAATGGAAAGGCCTTAGAGTTTAAGCTACCTCCAGGACTAGGATCATCCAGGTTATGAAGACACCGATGTGTCCAAGGTCTGTTGTGGTGCCCGAGACTTTGGAGGCACTTGTATCCTCTCTGCCACCTTTTAGAAAAAGAAACACCCACAATGTTTTCACCCATGTGTGAAATTTCACGTGGAAATGAAATGTTGATATGGAAATGTTATGACATAGCCACAGGATGGCAGCAAGCTGTCGAGAGGGCAGTGCAACCTCATGCAGAACTGTGAAACAGGAGTGTTGAAAGTCTCCAGTCTCATTATTTTACCCCTCTGCTCCCTTAAAGGAAGTCAATATGAAATTAATGTATAACTCTCTTATTTATTTGTTTGCGGGTGCGCTTCTACTTGCTTGCAAAGAGGGCAGAGTTGCTGCAACAAATTTGTTTCCTTTCCTTTTACAGCAGACAGATTTTCAACCTTGGAGCGCAGAGAAATACGTGGTAGCTGAAAGATGAATCAAGAGCAGTTAAAGCTATGGAGAAAGTGCGGGTTTTGAGTGCAGGGCAGCACTTTATCATCCTTAGGTCACCTCTGGCATTGACAGACCCTTTGGGATGAACGTGGATGCTTCCGAAAGGAGCATTTAGGTAAGGAGCTAGATAGGATCATCCCAGCTGCTGGCAGGTCGAGATGCAAACACCCTAACATGTGAGTCTGAATTCCCAAACCATCTAGCAATCCCAATGAGGAAAAAGAAACAAGATTGGTGTTGCCCAAGTAAAACAAACTGCATGAAGGTGCTCCCAGCAAATTGGATGCTCTCACAATTTGGAGCTCTTTGTTTTAGTCCATTCTTTTCTCTCCACCCAAGAGGCAGAACAGACTATGTGACTTCATTGGAAATTAGAAAGCTACATGTTCTTCACTCCTGAGAAAATATTCCCAAATTACTGGGAAACAAGAATAAATAAGGGGAGAAGGCAATGCAGTTTACAGAACAGACTTGTGGAGTAGCTGGTTCATGTTTTGGGCTGTGTCTTACAGATACTTCCTTTTTTTGAGCCAAATTCCTCCTCCGAGTGAGGAACATTGCCCTGACACAGAGTCCTCATGTGCATCTGCTGAGGCAGAACATGTCAAGGCAAGGATTGACTGGAACAGATTCCTAAACTCGGCGTCATCCGACGGAGGCAGAACTCATGGATTTTTCTGAAAGGGGAAAAAAAAAAGTTTCCAAAGTTTCCTATGTCATATTGGGGCAATAGGACTCACCAGGGTCTTCTTCCCTCTCGTGTTGATCAAGGTTTTTTGCTGGGGCTGCAGCTAGGGCGTGCTCCAGCCTGCTGGGCATCTTGGTGAGGGGCTTGTTGGAAATTCCTGTGAATTTTGAATGTGCTGCATTTGCTTTTAGCATGCTTCTCCCATGACTAGGGCAGATTATTCCTCATTCACAAGTTTCTTTCTTTTCTTCTTTATCCCCATTCCCTTCTCCTGACGGCAAATGACTTATTCTGCAAGGTAATGCAAGGCAGGAAGCAGAATCATGTCTTCGAACTCCTAATCCTAATTA
Organism: Crypturellus undulatus; assembly: GCA_013389825.1. Taxonomy (NCBI): domain Eukaryota; kingdom Metazoa; phylum Chordata; class Aves; order Tinamiformes; family Tinamidae; genus Crypturellus; species Crypturellus undulatus. Next base: position 93,523 of record VWPW01029492.1, read on the forward strand.
GCAGTTCAATAATTCCTAATTTCATCCCGTGGCCGCCTGCAGAGACCAGTACTGGGGCCAGCAGAGTTCAATGTCATCAGGGATGTGGATGATGCTTTGGATGCATCCACCAGGATTGGAGGAATCAGGAACTTCTTGAGGGTTTCTGAGCTTAGACTGCACTTGTTTCCGTCTCTATCTGGTGCAAAAAGGCTGCTTGAAAGCTGAATTACAGCCGCAGAGCCCAGGGGACAGGGTGGTGCAAGACTGCAGCCTCCGAAATTGCAGGAGCTGAAAGGTGGCACAAGAGCCAAGGGAGAGACCAGAGATGCTGCGCGTAGGCAGGAGTTGGGCTGGGTGTTTTCACCCCTACTTGTGCCGTGTTGCTCCTAATCAGTGTTACTTAAGGCAGGCATTAAAATAAAACCTTTCTAGCCTCCTCACCCACTGCAGGGTCTTTATTTTGTGGATGGAGGATTTCGGGCATGCAGAACATTCAGGAGTATCTTGGCAATCAGTGAGTGATCTCCACTGGACATAGAAAATACTATAAAAATATAGTCTGGAAAAATAGCAATCCTAAATATCTGACAGCAGGAAAACAAAATGATTTGGGCCTGAGCATGTGATGCGTTTAGCTTGGAGCATTTTCTCTTAGTTCCTCTCTGGAAGAATAAATGCAATTTCACCTGTGTGCTTCTGGGTTAGAGTTTAGATATTAAAACTGCAGGAAAAGTGCTCGTGGATGTGACTCCTGTGACAGGATATATTGCTTGGGAATATTGCAAGAGGGAATATTGCCTCGGAACTGCAGGTGCAATGATCAACAGGGCACAGAAACATTAACCGGCTGGCGATTGCCAAAGCCGTTAGTATCTTTTGCCTAATTCCAAGTGGCACCTGGGGGTGATTGCCACATCAGAACTGCAATAGCTGAGGCCCACGGGCTCTCGGGGCAGCATTGCGGCACACGGGGGATTTCTAAAAGCTTATTCGGAAATGCAAGAACAACAACCAAACAGATGCAACTGCTTATTTTGTGTGTCTCCCCTTACAAACCTGACCCTGCGCCTGCATGAAAGGCCTTGGTTTTGCTCTCGGCTGCTCTTGACACTCCTGAAAGCGCTGGGGTTTCCGGAGGTGGAACCACATCTGAGACCAAAGGTGGTGTCTAATTAATTTAGAATATAACAAAGAGAAAGCTCTAGCCTTTTCCTGACTGCTATATGATCTTTAATATCAACAGCAAGCAAATAATTGCTGCATTTTTCTTTTCTCCAGCTATTGCATAAGGGAAAAAAATTGTCAATCTGCAGGAATTGTTGTATCTTTTAAAGAGTCAGCAGCTGTCGCAGAAGGTTCCCTGTTGCAGAATCCTATGGGATAAATTCCCTATAAATGGTTTCCCAAGAGTTTTGGGTGAACAGAGTCGTGGTGGCTTTCGCTATCAGTCTGGTCTTCTTCAAGCAACTCTGGAATTCTCTTGGTGACCTGGATAATGCAGGCAGAGACGCCTTCTGCCACCAACTTTGGATGGAAAATCGTGTAGAGATGGATTATTACAGGGCCCTCTGGATGGTATCTGATGCTGGATACATCCAGACGTGGAATTAGGACCTTGTGAAATTGGGTAGTGTGAAGGACTGCTATCTTAATGTTCCCAAACTGAATTTGCCAAGGGGACAACGCAGGTTTGGTGCATGCAGACACCAACCCGGTATTGGCAGCAGAACTCGTGATTACGGCACCCACCACGGCTGCAGAATACCTGTTTTTTTCACAAGTACAAACAAATTATAGGCAGAAATTTGCCACAGTTATTGTTTTGTTACCACCCCAAGCTATTCAATGAGCTTAATGCAAGACCAGCTACTACTTTAAGTGTATTCCATTCCAAATCTGAGCACAAAAGGCACCTCACTAACCTTTACTTAGAGTAAGTAAGTGGTTAAAAACTGCACCCTGAGAGCATAAAAGACCTTATTCCTCCCTTGCTTTATTCCTGCCCTCGGATAAATATCCGTAGTTATTTTCTTCTGTTACCCAGGGTGGTTCAACCATTGCCACACTGTCAGGAACTTTAAGTTGTTGTTTTGGGCTCCACTGATTCATTTGCAAGATGCTACATGATTTAAAGCCTCTGAAATTGCACAATTTACGCTTCTCTGTCAGAGACAGAATTTCGTGTCGGAGTTTCTCTGCTGAAGATGTTATTCTAGGTTTCTTGCATAGTAGTGGGAAACTGAGGGGAAATATGAGTCTTGCTTGTCTAAGTTGGACCTTGTAGGCTGGAGCTGCCAGACCAAACTGGCAGCTGAGAGGGAAAATTGGGAGGAATTATTCTATGGAGTAGCTATAGATGTAGGGGCTTATTTTGGTAGACATGGGCTTAATTCTTCTCTTCCACCTGCAAAATTGCTCCAGGTTCCCAGGACTAATTAGTGTGGGCCAAACAACCTGTCATTAACTTCTCTTGCTACTTATTGGAGCTTGGGATTAACACTTCGCCACATGCTGGAGTGCTGGAGATGATTAGTTTTTTGACTCGACAGGACTGCTGGTTTAATAAGGCTCTTTGTGTAAGCATTTTCATTAAACCCGGTTTTAGAAGCTCCTAATCCGGACGCATACTAGGTGTTTTCAGTTATTTCTTCTCAGCCTCACAGTTTTTTTAATGTCTGTCGCATTACAAATGAATTATTTGACTATGAGATGACTAAATGCCAGGGCTGCACAAATGAAACTTTGCAAGCAGATTTATGCAAGGGATTGTCAATTTGCAAGCTAAACTAACTGGGGAAAACTAGCGTTTTCCTTAATTTCACTGGGATCCCGTGCTATTTGGATTGACGAGATGCGGGAATTTAGCTTGGCAGGGTCATTCTGGCAACACAGCAAACTCCAACGCCATCCTGCAGCACGGGTGGGACAAGAGTTTTGGACAAGACTTACCTTATCAGCCCCTAATGGTCTTGGAAGGTGCTCCCTGAGGAGCTCTTTGTTGTTTTATTACCATTATCCGGGTAAATGAGACTCATTTACCTGCGTATCCGTCCTTCGTGCGCACGTTTGGACTTGGTACGTAGCCTCCACATGCGCTCAGGCCTTCCAAATAGGTTTGGAAGGGCAAGAAGGATCTGACCTTATATTCCAGGGCGTTCCTGAGTGCCTGGCGCGAACGCGGCAGAGGAGGGAGCTCGGGAAGGGCGTGTTTGGCTGGAGGGAGCCAACCGGGAGCACCGGGAGTGGCTGGGCGCGGGGCCGTATAACGGGTCCCGGTCCGCCCACCGCACACGGCTGCTGCAACGCTCACGCCAGTGCCTCCAGCTGCACTATGGCCCCGCAGACGGGCGCCACCAAGAAGGAGGCGGCGCCGCTCACGGCCTTCCCGCGCCTCTTCACTTGGGACGAGATCCGGAGCCGCGATGGACGCAGCTGTGGCAGGGAGCAGTGGCTGGTGGTCGACAGGAAGGTTTACGACGTTGGCGAGTTCTCCACCCGGCACCCTGGGGGACACCGCGTTATCGGCCACTACGCCGGGCAAGACGCTACAGTAAGATGTGGGGAGTCGCTTGGAGAAGGTGGTCCACGGTGGGTCCACCAGAAAGGACATGGTGGGGCTCCAGTAGAGAAAGCTAGTGGTGCTGGAGCTTCTGGGCAGATATTGCAACGAACGGGTCTGTGCTGCCTGTTTGTTGGTTACAGTCTGATGTGAGCGGACTCTGTCCATCGGGTTGTCCCATCATCAGATGGGATGAGGATCTGGCTTCCAGATGCCTCCAAAGTGGGTGCGTTGTGGCTGGGAGAACGGAGGTAGAAGGTGGCAGCCACGAGGTGAACTGCCCCCTGTAAGGCTGCTCTTTCAGGGTGACTTAGATGCCACTAGTGACACGAAAAGGAAAGCAAGGATAAAGCAAGGAGAGGTCAGTTGAGCAAAGAGGTTATTCCAATAGAAGAGGAGGAGAAACGTCCACAAATAGTTGCTATTCTAAAGAGGATTTTCTGGAGATTCCTGCAAAATTTCTTGATCTAGAGGTTTTCTTTGAAATAGTTTGTTGTTGATAGAAATAATATGGTTTAAGCAGATCTCACAGACTATTCACTGGAAGCTGATATTGATTTTTCGGTCAGAAATACGTGCATTAGAAATGAGGATTAGAGTCTAAACTTGCGGCATGGGAGACCTTAGTTTAAATCTTGTCAGGTCAATGTTTGTCTTTAACATGGACTAGCACTATCTAAATCATGGAACGCAATGGGTCAGACAGGTCATTTTCATATTTAATTTTTCCTATTCCTGTATTTTGAGAAATCCCTTGTCTGAAGAGGTGATCTGGTCCATGCCTTTGCCGAAAGCCAGATTCCAAGATTTTTTTTTTTCTGCATATTCCCAGCTTTCCCCTACGTGCTTTATTTTGCACGTGTAGACAATATGCACTGCAGAGCATTACCCTAATATTAGAGGTGAGGTGCTTTGCAGATGTTAATCTCCAATTTCAAGTTAATCCCTCAAAAGGTGGTAATGAGCATGCAAGAGAGGACAGGTTGCAGGCCTGAAAAACCTGCATTTTGCTGATGCCAGCCAGCACGAGGAATATAGTTACGAATGGAAAACTCACTGAGCAGATGGGCAAAGCAAGAGCTTGGGGTTTTCTGCCTGCTTAATGCCACCTTCAGCTCTCCTTTCAGCAGCAGTGCTGTAAATGACAACTCAACAGACCTGTTTGTGCCACTAGAATATCATTTTTAGGACAATCCATCCTAAGACTTGCAGGAAACTGCAGGAGATGCCCAGCCGGGTCATCCCTGCTGTGTATGGAACATCAGCACTCATTTTCCTAGAGCAATAAAAGCAGGATTTTAAAAGCATCCTTGTTTTCTTCCAAGCGTGGCAGACGCACACTCATTCCCAGACCAGTTTTGCCTCTCCTGAGTCCCATCCATAGGGCAGGGCTGTTGGCTGGAGCTTTCTAAGGAAGGACTGTGCTGAAATCAACAGATGAAAGAACCAGCGTCCCTCAGCAAGGAGCTTTTCATCAAATACTTTGAAGTTTATTATCAGCCTCACCCAGGCACTTTTATGACATCTACTTTCTTGAAGCATCTCCAGCTTCCTTGAGCTGATGGCAAAGGACCACACGAGCAATAAGGAGGAACGAATATCTTAAAATCTGCAGATTGCAGGAGCTGGGATCACATATTGTGACAATGACCTGGAAAATGGAGGGGCTGGGGACCTGGTGTTGGACCCAGGCCCTTCCTTACTCCATTTCTCTGCGTATTTCTCAGGACGCATTTGTAGCCTTTCACAACGACAAGGCCCTGGTGAAAAAGTACTTGAAACCGCTTCAAATTGGGGAGCTGGCGCCGGACCAGCCCAGCTCGGAGTCGCATAAAAAAGTGAGTAACCTCGAATCAAGCCTCGGGGATGGAGCGGAAGGAGAGCCGAGCAGGAGGGCTCACAGATCCATCCCCTGGGCATGCCTGGCCCTGTGGCACAGGCTGGGCGGTGGGGATGCCACAATATACATTCCAGATCAGCCCAAGCTCTTTAGATGGTGTCTACAGCAAAGCAGACAGTGAGTGCTTCACTATTTGCTTTGCCCCCAGGAATCGCTCTTGGCGGACTTCCGTGAGCTGCGCTGTGACATTGAGAAGAAGGGACTTCTGAAGCCAGATTACACCTTCTTCTTGCTGATTTTCCTTCACCTCCTGATATTGGAGGCTTCATCCTGGCTGGTAGTGTGGTACTTTGGGATATCCTCCGTGCCCTTCTTTGCTGGCATCGCGCTCTTCACCATTGCTCAGGTAAACGGCTTCGGCAAGGCGGCTGCGTTCAGCACTTCTACGTGGAGTGGATTAACGAAGCGTCGCTGCCCTTATTGCTTTACCGCCTTCTCTTGGGTCCTGGGAAACCTGGTTGAGGACAAGTTTGTTCTCCTGCACGATTTCCCCTGCCTTCAGCAAGTCACATTTTGCTGACAAGCTGCTGAGGAGCGCTGGGAATTAGAGCAGTGGCGGTTTCACAAGCCAGGAATTGATCTAATCACTTGTTCGATCGGCCAAAAGAGGGAATTCTTAACACCTCTTTGGGCTCCAAGTTCTTTCTGGTTATTTCCTGATGGCTCTGATGCTGAGTCCTTTACAAGCCCATTCCTCTCACTAATCCTGAGTAGTTTTCTGCTGGATTAGTAAACCAGATCTGTTCATAGAAGGGTGGGATAGATGTTAGAGTCAGTGCAGGGAAGGAGGAATCAGGACTTGGTCCTTGGGAGAGGGCTTGAAGAGCGAGGAGAGAAAGAAAGTCAGACTTTCTTCAGAGTGCTCTAACATTAGGTTTGCTCAGCCTCTAAACCTGTGCAGAGTAACTCACTATTCCCTGAGACAGATATTCCAAAAAGGGCTTTCTCTTCCCCCTCCTTCTCTCTTCTTCTTCTTCTCTTTTTGTATTCCTGTAGGAATACAAAACACAGTGAAACTCTGTATTTGGAAAATCTTGCACTTCCCAGCTGGTCACTTGGAAATGATGTATTTGCAAGTGAAAGCAGTATACCTCTGTCCTGTAATGCTCAGCTTAAATGTAATGATGTTTTTGCTGCTACCCTATGGCTGCTACAATGAGAGCAAAACCCGGCACTGAGCAGGTTTCCTGGGCAGTGACCTGAGGGGACAGGACAGCAGCTGATGTTTTTTTTCCTCCAAATTAAAAGGGAGAAACTTCTCACACTGTGAAAGTTGAGGCTCCCAGGGGAAAATAAAAATACCTGCTGCCATTCTGTGTTCTCAGTGATTCTCTTGTTTTCCAGACCCAGATGAGCTGGTTCCAACATGATTTAGGACACTGCTCCGTCTTCAGAAAGCCTAAATGGAATCGATTAATGCATATCGTTGTGATAAATGTTATGAAGGTAATTGCCACACTGTGGGAATATTCTCCGAGAATAATCCAGAGAGTGTAACAAATGGGAGCGTCAGTAGTTTCAGTCATCATCATGTGTGGGGAGAGAATAGCGTAGCTGTTGTTAATAAATGGGTAAATGTATTGACATATATTGACTTAATATTGAACATTATTGACATAATATTTATTTATTGACCAATATATTGAATCTTTGATGTTCGGGTGCTCCCACAGGGGTTACCTGCGTGTTGGTGGAACCACCTGCACAACCAACACCATGCCAAGCCCAACTGCTTCCGCAAGGACCCCGACCTCAACATGCACCCTCTCCTCTTCAGCCTGGGCAAGACGCTCTCTATGGAGGTGATGATGGGCATGTTTGGAAGCAGAGACCCTGGGGTAGAAGATTTTAAAGCCAGAAAGCTGGAGTGGGATGCAATAATCCGTCCTTCCTTCATAAACTCACTCTATTTGCCGGAGTGCAATAAGTTCTGGGGGTCTCAAGGTCCATTCAAGGCATTTCAAAATGACTTAAGCAACTTGCTCAGCCCTCGTTAAGACGATGCGCTGGCAGCAAGTGCAGAGCAGCAAGGTCTGAAAATAAGCTCCTGCCTTCCCTGTGTTGCTGGAAGAGCATGGTCAGCGCCTCTGAAGCCTTCAGAGAATGAGTCAGGCCACTTGCACTAGTGTTAAATGTCACTAGTAATATCATAGATAGTGAGTCAGGTGTTTCCTGAGTCCTTTTGGTGGTAGGAGCTGTTGGTAGCTAAATCCTTCAGGAATAGTATAGGTGCTAGATGCAAAATACAAATTTACTACTTAAGTGCCATTTTTTTTGTCTTTTCCAAAAATAAAAAGCACGGGCACAACCACTGTGATTTCAGACACTGTTAGGATAGATGAAGTTTTCTTTTGCCTCCTCTTTCCACAGCAATTCTGTAGACTCACAGGGTCATGAAATGACCTCTTATTCAGCAAGCAGCTTCTTCGAAATAACATCTCTCTCCTTTAGGCTGGTAATCAGCAAAAAAACTACAATGTATATGGGAAATCCCAGCTCTGCTCTCTCAAATATTCCTGTGAAGAGAAGGGATGCAAAATGCTTATTCATAGGAAACTGCTAGCTGCATTTGGGAAGGTTTCAGCTAACATATAGCAATACATTAGCATAAGCACACTGTAGGTTGAGTGACTATTTCTATATTGGACTGGGTTGGATAGAGCTGGGGGTGTAGGAAATTAGTCCTCATCTCTTTCTGCATTACAGCAGAGAGGAATTGGACATGCTGTGTATGGCCCAAGTGGATGTCAATGGCTCAGTGTATTTCCAGAAGGATCAGAGAGGCAGTTCTCGGTGTGTCCTTAAGACAGGAGCAAGAAACCCCTTAGGAAGGGTCTCCGTTCACCAGCTGGAACGTGATAATGTCCTTTTATTTTTCAGCTTGGGAAAAAGAAGAAGAAGTTCATGCCTTACAATCATCAGCATCGATATTTCAGCCGTGAGTGTCCCCCCTTCCTTGCAGGGCTGTGGGGACCCTCCTGATGAAAAGTGATGGAAAACGATGGCTTTCCATCAATGAAAAACTGTGGTTTTCAAGAGGTTCCCGTGGATGTCACGGCCTGAGGGACAATCGCAGCATTAAGGAAGTTTCAGAGGAGGAGGAATTGCCCCATGTGTCTCTCTTGGGATTATTAGGCACCAGGCAGAGGTGAATCGGGTGCCAGGAAGAAAAAGACGGGGAGGAAATGAAGAAAGGAAAGGGGATGAGATGAGAACTGGTTAGGGAGACGCATGAAACCTAGTGTAAATGGAAGGTGGTGTCAAGGGAAGAGCAATTTTTCTCTGAACCTTCTGTTGCAATGAGGAACCTCTCAGCAGGGCTGTTTTTTCCTTTTTTTGTATCATATTTGATAAGACTATAATGCAGCAAAATTATAGATGTCTGTGTTCTCCTTCCTTCCTACAGTATTGGCCCCAGCTGCGCTTATACCCTTCTTCCAGCTGTCTATATTCTACTTCACAATCAAGAAGAAAAAGTGGTTGGTAAGTAGTATTTGTATTATTGATTTTTTCCAAATTCACCTGAGGTGAATCTGGGATTTTTCTTATCTTTTTTTCCCCTTTTTCTTTCTTTCCAGGAGCTGTTTTTGATCACATTTTTCAACATCCGAGTCTCTCTCATGTACATTCCCTTAATGGGATTTAAGAACTTCATGGTGTACTACTGGCTGTCCAGGTAACGCGCAGCACACCCAGGGGCCCCATGGCTACTTTCTGCACACAATATTCGACTTTAATGGGGATAAATGAAAATAAATGAATAAATAAATACATGTTTACCTGCCCAGGTACCTAGAGAGTACCTGGTTTATCTGGGTCTCACAGATGAACCACATCCCGATGGACATTGATTATGACAAGAACGAAGACTGGGTCTCCATGCAGGTGAGAATCCCCTTTATTCTGGGAATTACGTTTTTTTCTGAATTACAGGACAAAGTAAATGTTATTTTTCTCTGAGCTTTATTAGCGAGATTTGTTCTTGCCAGTCACCAAATGCGTAGGTATTTCTTTAGTGTCTGGAATAATATTATGAATACACATGAAGCGTATTTGGTCTTCTTTTTAGCCTAGTAAAGGAGAAACAAATGAGGACTGGATACCGGGATATTTTTGCTATAGCTTTCCACAGGTTTACTGCAGACAAGATAGATTCAGTTAAACCTTGATTTTGCTTAATTCTTCCAATTATGGCTATAATCACTGTTCCTAAATTGCCTTTTCACTGAAGATGAAATGCTGAATTTAAGTTATCCAAGTTTCCAGAGAGGAGGAAAGAAGCAAAAAGCGAAGAAACTAAAGTTATCTCTGTCTTTTTTTTTTCCCTCCCAGGTTCATGCAACGTGCAACGTGAACCAATCCCTGTTCAATGACTGGTTCACTGGGCACTTGAACTTCCAAATTGAGCACCAGTGAGTACGGTTATGGGGAGAAGAGTGGGAAAAACAGGGGGATGCTATTAATATGGGGCAAAAGAGATTCGTCAGGAGACCCTTTGGGTCTCCCTGGGAGACTATGGGGAGGGAAATACCCTGAATAGGGGCAGCAACGGGTGGTGCAAGCCAAGAGCTCCCTCTCGTTCCTCCTGCAGCCTCTTCCCCACGATGCCCCGACACAACTACTGGAAAGCGGCGCCTCTGGTGAAAGCCCTTTGTGAGAAGCACGGCATCGAGTATAAGAGCAAGACCCTGCTCACAGCCTTCACGGATATTTTAAAGTGAGTATCAGCCAATAAGGTGCTTGGACAATTTGCTGGATTTTTTCCATGTTCATCCCCATTCCAAATCCTCTCCTTTGCTCAGACTGTCCCTGCTCTAAACTATTATTTTTACATCTAACTACTAAACCTCTCCGCCTCTCCTGTGGGTGAATATTGTCTCTCTATAAGTATTTTTTTTCCCTTAACTCTGTTCCTGCAGCTCCCTGAAGGATTCTGGGGAACACTGGCTGGAAGCCTATCTGCATGGATAGAAACCGGCTCCTCTTGCAAGACCCTCTGCATCCCATGACTTCTGCAAAGGGTCAGCACAGCCCAAGGGAGGGTTTGTCCCCTCTGATGAAGAGACTGCGCAAATTCCAGGAAGAATGGGGAGAAAGTGGGCTAAAACCACATTTTTTCCCTTGTTCTGAACTGTGAATCTCTATTTTTATTGCTTTCAAGCTTAACATTTAGAGCCATGGAGATACGATGAGTGGGGCCTTTAAAAGTGGGAAGAGTAATTTTTGCATTGGCTTCATCAGGGGTTTTGGCTTGGTGAACACAGAACCCAGCAAAGCAAATGGCAGAAATTCAGAGTGCATTGCGGGTCTATGTGTGATTTTTAAGGGATATTTTAGAATGGATAAAATAACCATGTAAAGAACAAGATCTTGGGTATGATGGCATCACTACTGGCCACTTGCTCTAACTACTTAGAATCATAGAATCATAGAATGTGTAAGGTTGGAAGGGACCTCTAGAGGTCATCTTGTCCAATCCCCCTGCACACGCAGGGCCACCTAGAGCATGTGGCACAGGGCTGCATCCAAGCAGGTCTTGAAGATCTCTAGAGAAGGAGACTCCACAGCCTCTCTGGGCAGTCTGTTCCAGTGCTCTGTCACCCTCACTGTCAAAAAATTTTTCCTTAAGTTCCTGTGGAACTTTTGGTGCTTAAGTTTGTGGCCATTTCCTCTTGTTCTCTCAGTGGCCACTACTGAAAAGAGGCCGGCTCCATCCTCCTCACTGCCTCCCTTGAGGTACTTGTACACACTGACCAGGTCCCCTCTCAGCCTTTTCTTCTCCAGGCTGAACAGGCCCAGCTCCCTCAGCCTCTCCTCACAGGGCAGATGTTCCAGGCCCCTGATCATCCTTGTGGCCCTGCGCTGGACTCTCTCCAGCAGCTCTACATCCCTCTTGTACTGGGGGGCCCAGAACTGGACACAGTACTCCAGATGTGGCCTCACCAGGGCTGAGTAGAGGGGCAGGATCCCCTCCCTCGACCTGCTGGAGACGCTTCTCTTAAAGCACCCGAGGATCCCATTGGTCTTCTTGGCCACGAGGGCACACTGCTGCCTCATGGTCAACCTGTCGTCCACGATGACACCCAGGTTCTTCTCTGCAGAGCTGCTCTCCAGCAGGTTGGTCCCCAGCCTGTCCTGGTGTCTGGGGTTATTTCTCCCCAGGTGCAGGACTGTGCACTTGGCCTTGTTGAATTTCATGAGGTTTCTCACCGCCCAGTTGTCTGGTCTGTCCAGGTCCCTCTGGATGGCAGTGCAGCCCTCTGGGGTGTCAGCTACTCCTCCCAGCTTCGTATCATCAGCAAACTTGCTGAGGGAGCACTCTGTGCCTTCGTCCAGGTCATTGATGAATAAATTGAACAGGACTGGACCAAGGACTGACCCCTTGAGGGGGACACCGCTCAACACAGGCCTATTTAGGTGTTAAAACTAGGGCTGTTCATGGATTGCACAGAGCACCAGATGCTACATTTGACATCTATAATAGCTGCTTTGAAGGCAGTCCAAAAAGTTGTAGAGAATGTATTATTTATATATATATATATATATATAAGGATTTCTGCTCTAATGTACCTCTTTCTGGTTTCTGGATTGAAAGACAAATACCTCTTTAAGAAAGAATTTATGATTCTGATTAAACATGCAGCTTTTTGCAAATGAATGATGATTCAGTGGCAACATTTCCTAATACGGCCACTATCACTAACATAGTCCACTGTGATACGTCTGAGAAGACAAGAAGTCTTCTTCTAGGTAACAAATAATATCAACTATGAACAAATAATATCAACTATTTAAGTTAACGCTCTTGGCAAAAGCAGAAATTTGGACTTTTTATTTTCTTTTGTTTTTGAAGAATCTCTCCATTTCTTCTCCTTGCTTTTAATTTATGTGTCTATGTACTGATACTGTGTTGTTCCCGTGATTTCCTAATAATAAATATAAGTTGTCAAGTATCACTGCAGAGGACTTGATTAAAAAGTGCCGTTATGCAAAATATGCTTTGAATATAATTTGAAAAGTCCATCTAATACCTAGAATAGTTCTGTGTTCCTGAAACTAAGGAGAGTTACAATGATGATATCCACAACTATGTAAGAAAGAGAAGAAATTTGGCAAAATCACTGCTGACTGACTGACAAAGGATTTTGCTCATTTAAACAAAGTGTTTTAGAGAACAAAGCAGCTTTTATTATGCAACAATCCTATGCCAGGCTGCTCCTAGCTTAATTCAGTGCTTAATTCCACTTGGAATAAATGTCAGATGGATATTAGTTGACTTTTACACCCCACTGGATTTACTTTGCCAAAGTTCCTCGGCCTTTATCGCCTCCTGTTGTGTTATTTTACATTCCCAGTGAACTGGGAATCCTCTCCGAAGTGAGTTTCCTCCTACCACAAGGCTGGGAAAGGCAAAGGGAAATGATGCCCATGCTGCAACCACCTGAGATTTCTCATCAGCTCAGTCAACAAAAGGCCATATCCAGGTTGCAGGGAGTAGCTAAAGAGAAAATAAGGATTCCGGAGGGTTTTTCTCCTCCTTTTCTTAGTGGTGCAGACTCTCAGGACTGGAATATTTCTGCTCTAGCTCTCTGGAGAGCAGCAGGACTAAGGGGTCTCCTGAGAAGTGCTCTAAGCATTAGCTATATTGGACAGTAAGTGAATTAGAAAGTGCTATGACTAAGAGGAGGAAGAATGTTGTAAACTGTTCTCTCTTCTATGCCAGTATATTTCTCTTGGTATGCAACTCTTGTGTTTCCTTTTTACTTTCCTCTTGTTTCTCAGGCCTGCTTGACTTTAAACAAATATTAATACTCTTTTCCAAGTGTTTTTCCATCATTTCTTGCCTTCAGCTGGTGAATATCTATCAATTCCTGATGACTCAGGCTCCAAGCTTTCCTCTCTTTAAGATCTCCAAAAGACTTCAAGGATGCTGACTTGTTTGTACAGTTAAATAATTTCAATGAAGCCACAGTAGAACAAAGAGGAGTGGCAAACTATGGGGAAAAAGCTAGGCTTAGCCGAGCAACGCTTATTTCATTATAAAGGGTGGTATAAATGGTTACCTTCCCTCTCCTAAATATGTGTTGTTTCTTTTTGCCCGGGAAATATTATCTCTGATGTTATTGAAGCATCCATAAGATAATTGACTGAAGGACAACTTTATTTGAGGTTGTTTGGTGTGAAGTCACAATGTATATTTGCTAAATATCTATTATGGGGCATCGACCAACCTCGGAGGCTCTCTACGAGGAAGCCTTTGAAGCCCTTGATGGCCACATTGCAGTTTAGCACCTAAAATGTCCTTTCTTCAGGCCTTGCTCAGCAGGGTGTTTCGCTGTTATCCTAAAGCTCTCCAGATGATGAGTTATGCTTCTGTGCGTGTACAGAACTGCCCCATCTGAGCAATTTTCACCTTATCTCCCACCGTGAGTGGAGTGGGTTGGTTATTGCTGTTGCCGTGTCCCCAGAGAGGGCTGATGCTTGGTGAGCTGGCAGGTCTGTGCTTCTTGGAGGGGTTTTGTGCTCCTTTTCTTTCTAAAATCGAGCTGCACGACCTCCTCCACTGCTTTATTTTCTCATGGTGCATGAGTTAAGGCAGGTGATTGTAGAGGTTCAATTCTCTCCCTCCCAAAGCAATCCAAAGCCATATTCCCAACTATGGACTTGATAGGGACACATCCCTTTTTCACGGATATCATACCGCAGTGTAATGAAGAATTAAAGACTGACAAAACTCTTCTGGTATTTGTAGTTTTTGCTATTTCTTAGAATACTCCCAGTGCAGGAACGCTCTCCGTTTTAGAGGATTTCTACAGCTTAGATTTAGAGGTTTCTGATAACTGCAAGAGCCATCTCCCTTCTTCAGACCCACATCCATAAGCCCACTCTGGTATCCAAGCCATTGACCTTAAGTTGTATCTGTCATAGAAGAACACGAAATCTGTTGTTCTTTTCCAGCTTCCTCAAGGTACCACCAAATGTTGTGTCAGGGCTAAGGCAGTTGCTACAAGTTTCACTCCGATGAAACCAGCTCTCACACTCCCTCCTTCTGAATAACCTATTTGGCCATGAACGTGCCAACTTAGCTGGGCAACATCCTATGGATCAAGGAATGGGGGCTCCTGAGCAGGCTGTTGAGTGTGTGTGATTGCACAGACGTGTGGCAATAAAGCGGGGACAAAGCCAGTGTGTTAATTGCGCATTAACATGATTTATTGTGCAACGCAGGGTATCATTTGGGACTGGCAGTGCTACCGTGCATGGGGTTGTGCCCAATGTGCTTCTGTGAGAATAGGCTAATCTCTGTGCTTAATGTATGGAAACTAGAGATAGTTTACATGCATACAGATAGATAGGCAGATGCGCTCACCTCCAGATCCATGAGTGCAGTAGCTTCTCCCCTTCATGCAATTACAATAAATTTAACACGTGATGCAAATGGCAATAATGAGTAAATGAATTGTCTGCCTCTTGCAGATTAAAACCTACTTTTGCTACTGGGTTTTTGCATGTCAAAGAAACTAACAAGTGCTGAAGGGAAGAAGTTGTCAACACTTTCATTTGGGGAGTGCCTGGATGACTGAACTCTCTGGAATTCAGCTTGCAGTAGCCAAATAACCAGCAAGTGATCTGCCTTGATCAAGGAAACAAATAGAATAACAACTTACAGATGCATTTGGGCCATTATAAAGTCCAGCCCCTGTTTCTCCTACCCCAAAACTTCCTTCCTGAAGAAAACTAGATAGGATTATGAGGAGGATAAGGTCAGGGAAATAGATAATCTTTCAATGTTCTGTCAGTAATAAAATATAATAGCCATAATGCAGAAATATGAAAGATAATTTACAACATGGTTACCCAAAGAGCAGAACTGGGCAACCTGGTAATAAATCATTAGGCAATTCCCAACCGGGAAGACTCGGGTACTTAATTATTTTTAGACTTGGGATGAAGATCTACAGATCTACATGGGAAATGCCCTAATTAATTTTTACTGCTTCCCTTTAGACACCAAAAAGTGTTTCCCTGGGTGCTTTCTGTATCCTCTGGATTGCACAGCACCTATTTCTCTAAGTCCCTGTTCTGCAAGATAGAATCCTTTCCCCTGTTGGCGACTTGTGTTCCTCCTTTTTGAAAGTGTCATTTAACATTTGAAATTACACATATCTGCCACGCAGATCTCAATCTCTCTCTGCTGAATGTCTTAAATATATTTTTCCAGCCAATTAGTGCTACTGGGATTGGTAAGTTTTGTCAGGGTGGTGATGCTGCTTTCTAGATCATGAAGGAAAGTATTGAACAACAAGAAATTTGGTCCTGTTCTCTTGGAGCTCTCTGGCCACACCATCTGATGGTTTCTCAGAGATCAAGTAGCACTTGTTCAAATCATGTTATATGTTCTTTATTCCTGTTTGAGGTTGTGCAAGTGCTCTGTTGAAACATTAGTAGTTCAGCTGGAGACGTACGTGGTAATCCAACCCTCTCTTTATGGCAATCGATCAAGTTTATTGAATCCAGGTTGTCTCCACTGAAGTTGTTGCTCTGATCTAAAATGGATTAGGAGAGATTCAGACTCCTTAAAGGCAGAAAAGGAAGGGAAAGTTTATAAGATGCTATTGCTTTCCTTCTGGTTTTGTTCATTGATATCCAATGTGAACCTCTAGGATTAGACTTGAGAGTGGATTAACCTTAGATTTGCCTTCTAAGCCTGGTTTACTGCGCAAGCTGCCCTTGCACTGTTGATTATAGCGCACCCAAACTCATGTTGCCTCGTCATTATCAGAACTGATATGACAGCAGCAGCATTAAAGATACCTGAAGTCTTACAAAAACTATAAGATTGGATAAATCGGCAGAAAGGAGCAAAGCTGGAATGGGGACGCTGTTTCTTATTAATACTTGAGGAGCTCTTGGATTGATTCTCTACGTGTGCAACTGGGCGAATAGCTTCAGTTTCAATACGTATTTTTAAAGCTGTTGGGCAGTTCAGGATTATCTCCATATTGCTACAGCACAGTTCTTATGCCAAAAGCTGATGCCTGCACTTTCCTACCCCCAGAGCATTGAGTAAGAACAAGCTCATTATGC
The DNA here is from genome assembly GCA_013389825.1 of Crypturellus undulatus. Lineage (NCBI taxonomy): Eukaryota > Metazoa > Chordata > Aves > Tinamiformes > Tinamidae > Crypturellus > Crypturellus undulatus. The sequence continues at coordinate 110,052 of VWPW01029492.1, forward strand.
ACATCAAACCTATCTGCTCCCAAGACTTGCCACACAGAGCTTTATGTGCCCATAATCCTCCCTTTTGACTCATGAGGCCACTTCTGTGAGCAGTCGTACGTGGTGGCTGCGACGCATTTGGTGAATGACTGAAATTTGCTCAGATGCATTTGCAACCTGTGACATTGGTGTCACACAGACCAGCCGAGACGTTTGTAAGGAAGGAGGATGCATTTGAAACACTTTACATTAAAATGCAGTGATAGCAGCGCTATTTTTAAGTGATTTATTTCTCACTACTGCATAATATACGGCATAACGCACCGGTTTGTGTTTGTTACACTGATCCTGAGTGATTCCTTCAACTTCTTGCAATGAAGAGTCTGGCTAGAGGAAATCTTTCCATAGTCAATGCCAATTGCCAACATCATACGAGTCAGTACAGGGATCAAAGAATTTAGAGTTATATCTTAAAAGACATTCATGGGTCAATCCTACTATTTAGATGCGAAATATCTTTATAAATCTGATTCTCACTTTCTAATTAGGTATATCAAAGAAGTAAGACCATATCAGATCAGAGCAGAGTTCCTCCAAAAGCAGATGCCTGAGAAGGATCTAAAATCAGGTTCAAAAAGGATTAACAATAATGTCTGCTTTATTTTCAGCTATGGGCTTGGGTGCACAGTGATATAGCCAATGTGGGAATGAAAATGAGGCCGGCTCTTGGACATGAGACTGTGGTTCATAGTGAACTAAAGGGTAATTCTTCTCAGGAATTACTCTTCTCATCCCCACTGACCTACCAGGACTTTTCAAAATTCCAGATTTCATGTCGGAAAGCCAAAGTCTGACCTTCTTATGCTCTTCTTGAACTTGTGAAGTAGCTTTCTACTTTCCTTCTTAAAGTAGAACCTGATCTTCCAGGTTGCAGTTCCTCCCGGGACTGAAAAAGAATTTGTTGGAGCCTTTTACAATTTGTTGAAATGGCCACTAGAGCTACATACCTTTAAAAAGTGCAATTATAGTAGTATATATGAAAAAAACTCTATGTTTGTGTGATTCCTCCTTTGTGCGATCACTTTTAGTCATCCCATTACCTAAAAATAAGCAAGCTGTGCCATAAAAGCAGTGATTTCAAACTAAAATTCCCTGCCTTATCCCTGGTTTTCTTCTTCTACATGAGTGGTATTTTGACTGTCCTGTTGTGCTCTTCCTCCTGAGATTTCAACACGCTTCTGCAAAGCTCCAGCTTGCTGAATCAAAGGCTTTTCTGCCTCATTGTGCACACGAATGAGCAAAGCCAAGCATTACGTAGTGCTCATAAAAATACTCCTTTTAGCAGCTTTCCATGTCTCCAAGTCTGATATTGCAGCATATCCAACTCATGCAGTGCATGGGAGGATGATGTAAGCTGCTTAATCCTACAAGAAAAGTTGTGAGCTGTGTGGGTGTGGGAAAATGAGAGAGATTCTTGGGGTACTTTTTACTCCTTTATTTATTAATTCACTCTCAGTCACTGTCCTAAGAAGCCTCTGATGTGACATGGTGTGACACTACTGCATATAATTAAATGAAGAGGGAGGAAAGGCTGGTTCATTTTTGGAACTTTGGGAGGTCAGTTCCATTTCAGGCCTTTTTCTTTTCATTCCCTTCCACTTTATGAACGTGGCCATGGTGAAAACAAGAGCAGAAGACCTACTCGGAGCGATAGGGTCTACTGCTCCAGGGAGATGTGAAAAGAAAGCCATGAAGTCATGTCTTACTCATCTTCTTGGGTCTATGGTTCTGCCCAACCACACACAAAGAAGCAAGTTGTATATCCATAGCGTCCTTCCTTCCACCAGTGCTTCATTCCCCCACTACCAACATGTTCTTGTGACTTATAAGTGCAATACCTATAAGTATTTCAGATGCTGTGGAGGAGCTAGTCATACTGGGAACCCATATGTTGTCCACTTAGAGTTGAATTCGAGTTGAATTCAACTAATGCAACTAATTCAACTAATGCAACTGTTAGAGTTGAATTCAACTCTTGAGTTGAATGCAAAGCAGTAAAAGTAAAAGTTTACTCGAGTTGAGCTGTATTTGATGCTAAGTTCTTGTTTATTAACACACTGTTGTGCTAATCAAAAGCTTAAGTAATTTCCTAAAGATGCAGCATCTGTAATTGTACAAATATGTCACAATCTTATTTTTGAATTTAATGCACCATCTCTCTCATCCTTGCCTTTATCTGCAAGCTCTTTTGCTCAACTACGATTTGAATCTAACCCAAAGACTCACTAAGGCGGCAGCAAATAAAGAGAATCTAAAGGGACCCAGCAAATGCTCTGCTCTCTTTGCAGTGTAATCACTCTTTATTTAAGGTCCTCTTTATTTTCTCCTCCGTACAAGTTAAAATTGATGTGTGATAATTTTAAGAGTGGATGTGTAGATTACAAAAACATATTTTTTATGTACCACTTTGCCACTTACAGTAAAAAGCCACTATGCATGCAAGCAAGAGGAAAATAAGTTAGAGTGTCATGCTGGATTGCAGAGAAAAGTAAATTCTTATATATTTAACTTTTCTCAGCTTTCTCAATGCAAGGTGGTGACGGTGGTTTTGCAACAACATGGGTTGTCCTCCCTATTTGCTGCCAGTGCTTTAACAGGCAGGTTTAGACCTGCAGAAGTCGTGTTCTTATGAGCTAATTGTGTCCTCTGTTTATCCAGAGTTATAAAATAAAAGGGATGATGAAAAGCTTCCAGTTAAAATTGCATTTGAGGATAAAAATAAGGTGAGAGAGATGGAGTGGAAGCCTTCAAGTCCAACCCTGAGATCCTCATCTTTTAGGTGAAGACTAAATTTTCTAGGCATACCTATAGCTTCAAGCCTTCATTGTAGATGGATTTTAATTATCACCAGGCAAAGCAGCGTCTCTCATCAACCCCAAGCCCCATTAGTTTGATGGGGGAAAAGTCAATCACTTTCCCATGAGTCTTGCTGCACTCTGATCTTTTGACTCTGTTTTTATTCTTCAGGGCCTTCTACCTTTCCGTGTCAGTAATTTCCTCTGCTACCGTAAACCATTTCACTTCTTTTTTGCATTTTTACTTTTCTTGGCTTGCATGTCCCCAGCTTCTAGACTTGCTTTCTTAGTCATCAGCATTTTTTTCCAGTAAAAATGGACTAAGGAGGTAAAATCATATTTGAGACAACTGGCGTCTGCATCTCAGCTGTTGGGGTATACAAGAATTTTTGCTGGTGATGATCAGTCGTAGACCAACTTCAACCTTCCTCATGTTGTAGGATGGGGGAATTTTCTCTTTCTTGCTCCACAGCTCAGCTCAGCTGGACTGTTAATTTGCATCCTTGCTGCATTTTCCAGTTCAAAATCAGTTTAATTGTAGCCGTTCAAGTTATCTCGCTGCCTTCATCTCTTGGTAATAACAGTTGTGTGGATTTACCTCTGGGCTACTACCTTGAGTTACTCCTTGTACTTTGTACCTACCTTGTATTTTGGCTGCTTTTCTTCTCACTTTAAGTTGCTTTGATATAAATACCCCTGAAATATGGAATATACTAAATTTAGGTGTTCAGGGTGCTTCTGTGCGAGTAGACCTCTAGGAAAAATCAATGGTTATTTCTTAAGGCTAATTCCCTGCAAACTCTTCAAATTTAGGGCAAGAATAATGGAAAAATGGCAAGAGTTCTTAGTAGGTGGCTCTTCCACAAGAGCCTTGGCCCTATCCTAGGCTGTGATGCCCTTCAGGCCTTGACCAGCATCTGTTGCAGTCCTTTTGTGTTGCCCTCTTCATCCACCTCAAGCATCTCTTTTCCACTTGTTGCAGCCGGAGAGGCTCTTGTCCTCTCCTTGTCCTCTCTTGTCCTCTATTTGTCCTCTTTGTCCTCTCTTTGTCCTCTTCCAATGTGTTGTGGCTGATCTCAATTGACCAGCTGCAAGACCCAAGGGGTGTCCTGCTAAAAAAACTCTACTTGTTTCTATCCAGCTCATCACATGATTCCCAATAGTAGGACTAGTAGGGAAAGGTATTGCACCACCTACAGTGGTCACTTCTGTTAAATACAAAATGTTCTGGCTTTGGAGGGTGAAGAGTTATGTTAAATCGGTGCTAAACGTGGTAGAGCTGAACGAGGAGACTCCTGCATGGTTCTTTGTAGGTATTTCAGCGTCCTCTCGCAACATATCATTATGGTACAAAGTTTGGGAGAAGAATACATGAATCCGGAGGAACTGGCATCAGATCAGTGCAGCTCTGAGCCCGGAATACTTTAAATCCTGTCTTAATGAGTGCCTGTGAGGAAGGACTGCCAGGAAAAGCTGGTAATTGTCCCTCGTATTTACTGGAAAGTGCATTTCTAATTCTCTATTAACCCCTTTTGCTCAAGGCAAGTTGAACTTATCCTTTGGCCTGTTTGCTGCTTTTGGCACCATTGCGATCTGGAACTGGGAGCAGGGCCTGCCATCTCCAAAATACCTGGATCAAGTGCAAAATGAGCATTAGAATGCTTACAGGAGCAATCAAATGCTCTCCAGAGTGATCTGGAATATTATAAACATGTCCTTTCTCAAGGGAAAACTCTAGGAAAAACATATAATCTCAGCTTGCCCCCTTGTGGTACTGCCGTGCTGTTCATCCTGGAGCTCAATGAAGCTTTTGCTTCCACTTGGAGGAATCCTCTGCCGACTGCTGAGGCCAGAACAGCTCTCTTCATAGCCTGTTTTTCCCATCCCTTTGAGGACTTCACTCGATGCTCCTCAATGTCCCCCCGCACTGTTCATTTAGGCTGTGGATAACTTTGCCTGCAGCTGAGACCAGCTTAATATCAATGACCAGGGTAGATATCCAAGTAATAGTCCCCAAAGACCCCCGAGACCCCGAAGTGTCTTCAACTCAGAGCCTGGTAGTGCTTGAGAGAGGGTAGGAGGCAAAGAGACATAGTGTATAGATTATTTATAAGGATATTGAACTATAGGGAGTGCTCAGAAATGATTATGGGTTTCTCTTCTGCAAAGGCCCATCCTTGGATGAAGAGAACCCTCATCTCCATGGACTTTGGATGCAGAACCAGCTGCAGTTGGTTGAAAACATCAAGGAGTTTGACAGAGAGAGAAAAGACAAGCTGAAACACGAACCTTATTGGAGGGTTAATTGATAAGAGCAGGTGCTTTGGAAGCTGTTACTACAAAGGACTTGAATTTCATGGCTTTTAGCCAAAAAAAGCCGTCTCTTGAGACCAACCATTCCAGTTGGACAGTAAGGAAAATCGTTGCCACACTGAAGATTGCATACTGTAATTTCACAACACCTTATTGCACTCTTCCCTTGGCGTGTCCCATTTTCTCCCCATCACAATCCCCCACAATTGTCCTCCAAAATTGTGTGTGCTTCTGCACTGTATTTTCTTCAGCTTCTTGCTGGATCTGGTGGTCATCAAACAGGTCTTACTTTCTGTGCACGACAAATATGGTCCAGAATATATATAAAATCAGACTGTCAAAAGCAGATCCAAGCAGTAGAATTAAGCAGAGGGTAGAGGTTTCCTTAATCCTACAAATAGTAACTGCAGAGGGGAAGCTTTCTGGTGCCTCCTACAAAGGGAAATGCAATTGCATTATGCCTTGATATAATCCCTTCAGTTTTAAATTAATTTAATTAAATTGGCATCAGCTTTCTGCTCCAGAAAGACCTGCTGGCAGGTCTTCTCGTGGCAGACTGTATTTCAAGCTCCGGATTTCCCAGGTATAATCCTTGCTGCTCTCGAGAGTTGTTCTGTATGTGAAAGGCTGTGCTGGGCCTGCCAACGTATGGCAAAGCACTTGACATCAACATCTCCTTAGATTTATAGTATAGATTTATATAAGCAACCAGTGGCTGCCCAGGGGTAAGACTAAACCATTAGTACCCTGCTTGGATTTCCAAAGTACCCTGTGGGCATAGTCCAAGCTCTCTGTTTGTCTAGTGAAGGATTAGGAGCAATTAGGAAAAGCAGGGTTTGATAATTGCATGATATCCAGTCGCATCCCTCATGCTGGACTGGTGCAAGGCGCTTACAAACCCAAAGGGGCTTTCCAGCATGATCCCAAGGTTACTCATTCCTACAAACTCCTTTCTCTGACCTTGTGCCACACTTTCAAATCTAGACACTCCGAGTAAACTCCTATAAACAAGTTTTCTTTGCTGCCTCCGTTGACCCATAATTCGTAAAAGCTGAAGTCAGATTTAATTGGGATCAGTTAAACTCGTGTGCTTGTACTGACTTTTCTTTCCCCCCAAAAAAATGCAGGTCAGCTTTAAATGATGAGCTAGGAAAAAATCTAATAGATATCTACAAGTATGAAATAATCTTCTGAGAGCAAGAGTTATAAGACTTTGAACACCCATGTACGTAACCAAACCATTAAATTCTGCGTTTGGAGGCTCTGCTGGGATTGGGCAGGTATTTGTCATAATTTATGAGTGCTTCTTCTGATGCCTGTTTGAGGCCTGTCAAAATTATACCCCATCTTCCTAATACACGAAGTGGTAAACCACAGGCATTTACATTAAGAACTAAGTCTAAACTGCGCCTAGAATGGTTTAAAGTTTATCTTAAGGGTCCTGGCAGCACATCCGTCAAATTAAACCTCTTTCCACAATAGGTATCCAACTAATTATAATTACTGCCTATTAGGAACTGTAGCTGTTATATTACTGTTTCTCTTCATAATTTCCGTTTACTGGCTGCTGTCTCTACACATTCAACTGCTGCTGCAATATATGTTTCTGCAGTAGTGATGGTTTGACTAATTTCATGATCGTGTAGCTTTGAGATGATGCCCTCAATGCACTTCATGCTTCAGAAACAAGCCCCTTTTATCAATAATATATTAGGTTAATAGTTTCTTAAGGTATTTTTGAAAAATAAGAAACTCCAATTCTCCAAGCAGAAAAAACTCTGAGCTTAACTGGAAAATTTGTTGTTGCTTGTTTTATTCCTGAGGGCAGGTGACGACATATGATCACATCGTGCCCTCATACGAAGGTGTTTCTAACATAACAATCCTCTAAAAGGAGCCATTGCAATTTTGTATTTCATTTATCATTAATTCTTGATGCCCAACATCTTTTGATTAAACCAGTATGGTTTCTATGAGTTGTTATCAGTTTTTTCTAAGCCAGGCTACTCCACCTAGATTGTAAAGGAGCCAAATATAGAATTTGATCAATAATAATTCTGCTTACTTTTCCTTATTGACGTGTAAGAAAACTTCCTAAGAGCTATAAACTCTTATTACACATTTTCCAAGGTGTAGATGAGGGTAATTTGTCTATTTGTGACTTCTGTGTCACTGAATACTTGAAATGTCATCTTGCCTTACAATACCGAATTGCAATCACAGAATCATTAATGAAGTTAATCAATAACTTCATATCATTTTTGCAGAACAAACTGCATTTATGGGCCTGGTGATGTGAAGTAAATTGGCACGTATCCTGAGTGCAGGATCCCTGATAAAAACTGACTTTTCTAAACACAATTGCATGGCAAAATCTCTGTTAATGTGATAAATTACTATTGGCAAGCAATAATGCTTTGACTAATGTAGTAATTAACTCCCTGCGTCTGCTCCTTTCTACTTAGGGGGCAAAGAGAAGATCCAGAAAGCAAAGATGAATTGGGATGACCCATGGATCCAATTCACCCCAGTGAACCCGGCAATTAGGTAACATAGATTGGGCAAGAAACGGGTCCAGCTCCAAAATGCTGTTCCTCCTTTTTAATCTTGATAATAGACTGAAAGAATTATATCGCCCTGCTTTGCTTCTCCGTCCTTTCCCTCAAAAAGTGAATAGATTGCCCACGGAGTGCAAGGAATTTTGTAAGTGTGCAACATATCCTCAGTGGAGTTGGTTGAAAAAGGCTTCATGATAAGAGCTGAATGTACAAGTTCACTTTCAATAGAGAAAGTGAGCAGGTAACTGTCCAAAACAAGTGGAAAGAACGCAGAGAGAATCTGAGGAGGAATGTAATAAATTTTCAAATTGTGGTAGAAGATGCAAAAAAATGATGTACTTTTTTTTTCTATGCATACAAAGCTGCCAAAAAAAGCAGCAAAGCTGGAAAATATTGCAGTCATCAGGAACTGTAACATCTTTTTATTGCTCTCGTGCACTCTGTTTCTCATTAGCAATGGCAGAAAACTTTAGTGCACATTTGAGCAGAGAAGAAGAGCTCAGAGCAAGCTGCTCTACTGTTTCCTTCACTGTTTACAGGTAATAGTATGAACTCTCCTTATTTTCCCCTGGTTAGAAAGCACACGATATCAATGCAAGGATAAGATGTAATCATTGTAGGCTAACAGGTCAGTTGTGTAATTAGCAATAATAGCCTTCCCAGCTGCCCGGATGTTGGATTATCTAACGAACAAACAAACAAATAAATAAATAAAGGTTGTACCTGCTAATAAACAAGGAAGGAAAAATCAAGCTGGAGGAAGCTTATTAGGGGGAATTATTCGAGTGCTGGGATGTAGTTATTACCTTGTTAATGCTTTTGTGAGAGGGACAGTGCAATTGGCAGTCCACAGAGGAGGAAAGGTGATGGATGGGCAAGGATGGTCTCATAACTGCTGATGTAGAGAATGTGTTTAAAGCAAGGAAGCTCCTTCCATGAGATTCAGGGAATGGAGCACGTCCTGCCCATGCTGCTGCAAAGATGACATCTTGGGAATAGAAACTATTTTGTTCTGCAACGTGTTTTCACCTGCTCTTAATGTGACCTGTCTGTACCTGTCGACATATTTCAGATGGGAAGGCTGGGCAGCTAATGAAGTCTCTGTGCTTGTCTCATACCACCAAGAAGAAACATATTTCCCTTGCCATATAATAGAATTGCTTTTGTCCCTTTGCTTTTGCAATTTTGTTGTCGTTGCTAAGACTCAAGATTCGCTAGATTGTGTCTTGGACCTTTTCCAAATATTACCTTCAGGACAATACCAACCTCTAAACATGAAGAAAGGAAGAAATTAAAACTCGTTTTCAAAAGCCAAGAGCTATGACATTAATCTATCATCTTCAGCAGTGATAATAATTCCTCTCCTCCCCTGCAAGTGGCAGTGTGTCATGGAAATCAGCTATTCCAGGTTCTCCCACCACTGAGCTGGATGGTGCGAACACAGTTTAGTGATCGTGTGACATAGGCTTACCTACCTGGAAGAGCTTTCCTTGGGGTCTAAACCCTCCCGACCCTTTTGTGCAACATTAACATTATATCTGTCCTTTGAAATACGCAGCGTGACTCATGCCTTTGCACAGATAATGTGGATTAATAGGGTGAGGGACTTCTCTTCCTATAGTGACCACCTATAGCGAAGCAGTAGTTGAGTGTGGTTGGGGCATATGAGGGTAAATCAAAGTGCAGTGCCAGGATCAGGAATAAGAGAGTCCAAATTCTACCTAACCCATGGCCTGGCTAAAAGGGAATCGCTTAGTGTCCATCTCATTGAGTTGGCTACAAACATGGAGCAAATGGCAATGATGTAGGTTTCTTTTAAGGAGGTTAAGAAAATAAAATGGATGAAAAGGTAGTGAATGTTTCCACATATTCCCATAATTTCCTTAAGGGGTTGAGGAAATACTTGGGATTGTGGGTGCAGTGATAACCAAAATAGGGCACCTCCTAACCAGAAGGGTGTAGCACGCTATGACAGAAAAGAGATGATATCATTTTTTTCCCCTCTTCATCAAATCTTGAGTAATGCACCGATGCTTTCTCGGGAGGCAGCAGATAAGATCTGTTGTTATGAAAGTGTATGTTGCAACGTATGAAAATGCAAGAACACAACACTGCCAGCGCTTCCATCCATTCATACTGTGATTTTTCTTCTGAAATTTTAGCTCTTTCATACATCTCTCTACTGTTCTTCACTGGGTTTTATTATTTAACCTTCCAGAAATTTCTGCCTTTGTGGTGTCACTATCAGGAGGACTATCTGGTAGCTACCAGATAGGTCATGGGGAACATCTAGGAGGGATATAGCCAGCATCAGCTCTGACACATCATCTGCTCCAGTAAAACGTATTTAACAGAGGTTTGCTCACTTTGGTCGTTTCTAGACCAGGATTCAGGGCATGAACAAAGCACCAGGGAGAATTTCTAAAAGCCTCCTAAATTTCCTTACCAGGAGGGGCTTATTGCTTCTGCTGTGTGACTTTGGGGCAGAATTTTGTTGAAGCTTCATGTCTCTAACGATCTTTTATTGAGAAATGACCTTATATTCACAGAAGAAGAGGGGAACTTGTTGGTCATCAGCTAGCCCTGGGATGAAACCATAGTTACGATACTTAAAACCAGAGGAAACCAAGGAATAGCTTGCTTAGGATTCATTCTTTTTCTTCATATAAGCAGCTTTCATGAAAGCTACAAAGAGTGTAAGAGATTTTGCTTTACTTTGCCTTGGGTCCAGTGCTATTTATATTTTCCAGTTTGATCCCTGGTGAAACACAGTGAAAACGAAAGCTAAGAAGCACGAGACAACTAGAAGTTTTCTTGGAGGTGGAGTTGCCAATGACAAATCATATTCTGTAAAGAAATCAACCTTGGAAACACTCAACAGGAAAGCTCAAGAGCTTATTTTTATTTGCAGAGATTCATTTTGAGAATCACTCACACACCAGTTGTTTAGGTAGTTTATTGGCATTCCTCTAAGACTTAAAAACACCTGGAAGATAAAGGTTGGAGATGTGTTATGCAGCAGGAGTCCTAGATACTTAAGTAGTTTAGCTGATTAGGAAGATCTTGCTGATCATTTAAAATAGGAAAAAAAAATCTACTTATTTATGTGCTTGTATAACCACTGGGCCTTTAAGAAGATTCTGACCTGAGATATTGTCTTATTCTCATTTGAAAATAGCCGCAAAAATTATGTCTTTATGCACTATCTACCCTGAAATATGGACACAGTCTTGTCCAGTGATGCTATAACCTTCCATCTTCCCTTCCTCCCTCCATCAGCCACTCTCCATTTCACAAAAATTCCAGATATTGTTGTAGTGCTTTTGGAGATTCCTGTCTCTGGAGATTTTGGAGTCTGATTTGCCTCTGACTGCTCTGATTATTTCCTTTCAGCAGCTTGTTTCTGAAATTATTAACGTCTCCTATCACTGAAACTGTAAATGCTGCCCTTGCAACTGTAATGGAAGAGAACCTCATTAAAAAGGTTTTACTGAGTGATAATAACAGAGGATGCAGCCTACACCAAGCTGATTTCTCGATAGTTCGAAATAGCAAACATAGAAAGCCCCAGTGAATCTGATACGTTGGTTATTAGGCAAATAGATACTCTATCTTCTTTCTTGCCTTTCACCACAATTCAAAATATTTATCGGGGCAGAATGTTGCACGTGTCGATGCTTTTGCCTCACCTACCAAGGTGGGAGAATAAGCCAAGGCCGCCAAACAGTGGGGAAGAAGAATGTGTTACAGAGCCCAAAACAGTGGGATATGCACAGGAACAAGGGGATATCAGGTAGCTGTAGCCTCAATTCTATCATAATTTGATAATGTTTTCAGTAGCTGCGATCTTTTGTTATGAAAGGACCGATTGCAAAACGTGAAAAGAGAGACCTGCAATACTGGAAATGTGTGAATTCAGTTTAATGGGGAGAGTTCCAGTAAAATAAATGAACAGTTGGCAGCTTTGTGTAATAGGTAACTACGATTTAGTTTAATAAATTGTTACTAAAATTATCATTCCGATGCAAACATCATAAAATTATAATTCCAATGCATCAGCTGATGCAAGTATTTCTGTCAGAGTAATGTTGTCACCAATGCTGTCCTTCTGCATGTGGCTCATTCTCCAGTAATTAAAGGTTCAGTTACCCAAGCGTTGAATACACCCACAGAAGGACTTAAGAGCTGAAGAACACTTTTCAAAATCTAAAGTTCCAGCTAAACTGTTACGCATCACCTGAAACATCCAGGTTCTCAGCGCTGCTTATGGTCTGTGTGAAGTTCTGCAACACATTAGTGATGGTGTTGAAGCTATTTTTCAATTGAGTTGTTTTGTGGGGAGCTTTGGAGTCCGAAAAAAGCACTAAGGAGGTAGGAACCAAGTGGGCTGAGTCCTGCCTACTCCTCTGGGGAATATTCAGCATTGAGGATCCAGCGTAGGAACAAGGAACAAGCCCTGCGGTGCTCACAGAGGTGTGTACGGATGCATTGGAGCTGGCTTATCTCCAACGCATCAGAAATTAGCTCTGTAAAAAGCCCGGAGAGCAAGTCTGTGCGATGACAAAGCTTGGGACGAGAAGGCAAACAAGCTTTTTGACTCCCTACTGTGGGAGCAGGGAAGCGAAGAAACAGGTCTATCACAACAACCATTAAACCTATCTCTGAAACATCTTATTTGATTGGTCTTGTTCCAAATGGAGCTAAGTAAATGTTTGTAAATGGACTTTTCTTGTAAAGAAATAAAGTCATAAACACCTTTTTAAGCTCTTCTGGCTATACCAGGTTTCTGGTGGTTCAGAATCCTATAGGATTACTGTCCAGACAGTGTTTACTAACCCACGTGAGCTCAAAAGCAGATGAACCCTGGGGAAAATGATGCAAAATAAGAGACATTACCAAGGTGCGAGAAAGAATCCAAGTGGAACATGACATGCTGTAACCAATTACATCCCACCATGTCCTCCTCCACGGGATTTTATTGGAAATGAAGAAAACACTGAGTGAAGAAATCACCGTGCGTTGAATCAGGTGTGGTTTTGTATTATTTTCAAAATGTTATAGTGTGGCTTTCAAAGAGAAAGCCATGGAACTGCTATGACTGCTTTAGAAAGCTAGGAAATAGCTGAGCCAAGTGCTATTCTGTAATTAATAGTAATTTTAAGAGGTTAATAATTAAAGGGTTAATAATCTTTTTTTCCCAAGCAATAGTTTAGCAATTTTACAAGCAGAAAAAGGGAGGCAGGAGAACAGAGGCACTGGCTCTGCAGGTTGAATATTGCGGGTTTGCTGGCCGTAGCGTCCAAATCGCAGGGCAGTGTCGGCTCTCCGGTTAGCGAGTGTCTCCGGATTGTTTCCCTACCAGGAATGGGAGCAGGAGGAGCCATTCGGAAAGCCCGGGAGGCGCAAACGCAGAGGCTGGAACGGGGAGGCTCCCAATGCTTAAAGGCTGGAACGGGTGCGGGGGCGCGCGGGGATGGAGGCCAGCGGGGAGCAGGATGGTGCCACGACGGTGCCGGTGCGGCGCTTCACGTGGGCTGAGGTGGCACTGCGGACAGGCCGGGGTCCGCGGTGCGAGCCCGAGCGGCCCGAGCGCTGGCTCGTCATCAACAGGAAGGTCTACGACATCAGCTGCTTCTACCGGCGCCACCCGGGCGGCGCACGGCTCCTGGACAGCCATGCAGGGCAGGATGCCACGGTGAGGGGCGGCGCAGCGGGATCGTGTCTGTGTGTGTGAGGTGTGTGTGGGTCTCTGTATCCCAGTATGGCTTCGGTGAGTGCTTCTAGCGATGCTATGGAGCAGCTCGTCTTGGGGACGAATGCACAGCACGTGTGTGACAACCCCAAGTCAACAGGGGTTCATGAGAGGCAGGTCCTGGTGTTTCCCAAGGGCAGTGTTGGGGCTGCTCCTCTCTAATGTCTTTCTCGGTGATCGGGATGAGGGGATTGAGGGCTCCCTCAGCAGATTTGTAGACAACATTAAGCTGGGAGGAAAAGTTGATCTGCTTGAGGGTAGGAAGGATTGATGGGCTGAGCCCGACCGTATGTGGTTCAACAAGGCCAAGCAGGCTTGGGACCAAGCGGCTGGAGAGTTGTGTAGCAGGAAAGCATCTGGGGGTGCTGGCCAAGAGCCAACACTGAGCCCAGGTGGCCAAGAAGGCCCCCAGGCTGGTATGAGGAAAAGTGTGGCCAGCAGAAGCAAGGAAGTGATGGTCCCCCTGGTGGGGTCACACCTCGAATACTCAGTTTTGGGCCTCTCACTACAAGAAAAACATTGAGGTGCTGAAACGTGTCCAGAGAAGGGCAACGAAACTGGTGAAGGGGCTGGAGCACAGAGCTGGGGTTAGTTAGTGTGGAGAAGAGGAGGCTCTGAGGAGACCTTATTGCTCTCTACAACTATCTGGAAGGAGGTTGTGGTGATGGGAGGTTGATTTTTGTCCAGAATAACTACCGATAGGACAAGAGGAAATGGCCACAAGTTGTGCCGGGGCGGTTCGGGTTAGAAATTAGGAAAGAATTCTACATGGAAAGAGTAGTCAAGCATTGCGACAGGCTGCCTCTCCTTTTGGACTATTTTAAATGTCAAGCTGTGGGGATTCATCCCCAAATATCATTTGGAAAGTTCCCTGCAGATGTGGCCTTCTGATGCATGTGGGAAGTGTGAAAATAGTGGTAAATTGGCTTCCTTGCTCTATATTTTGAAAAAATACCCAGGGTAAATTCCCAGAGCATTCTTATATGGCAAGTCTTGATGGGCATGGAAGTAAAAATAACTAAATTTCAAGTCCACTAAATTTTAATTTCAAATGCTATGTTTTGCCTTTATTTTGCATCATTCATTTGCTCTTTTTAGCACAGTCAGATTTCTTTCATCTGAGAATGCTGGAATACCCCAGGCAATGGATACACTTGGCAAATACTGATGTTTATTTCTGGAATCTGAGGCGATTCCTCCTGGTTGGTGCCGTGATCAGCTCATTAACTTTGTCAGACCTCAGCCAATTTTGTGCAACAGCAGCTCACACATCTTCACACTTGTATGCCTTAAATAGACCATGCCCCACAGTGGAAAAATGTTATTTTTTATAAAACTCGTTATATTCTCTTTCCTTTTTTTTTTTTTTTTTTAAGTACATATAACTGCAACTCAAGGGCTAGGAGTGAAATTAATAGGAATGGTTTTTACTTTGCTCCAGAGATGCCGAAGAACAGGTAAAGCTTCATCAACTCAGCATTCTTGGATAACAACAGCATCATCACTGGCTCCTTGCATTCCTTTCCTTTCATGTATTGCTCTTTTGACGAATTGCAATTGAAAGAAGAGTCCTTTGAGCATCTGAAAGCCGAAGGAGATAGAAAAAAATCGCTAAAATCGTATGGGAAAAGGAAGAAAAAAGACAAGGAGACTAAGCTGCATTTTAGGCATTCATTCATTTCTATATTATGGTAGCTAGGATAAGGGCAAGAATAAAAAGACCAAGAAAAGCTTGAGGAGCTGGGAAAGTGAGGCAGCTCTGCTGCTATGGTCCCTTCCTAGTGTTAAGTGTGCCCAGTGGATGGGGGTTAATACCACAGTGTTATTCTTTTTTCCCCCTCTCATCTCTTCCTTTACTCCTGGGCATTTGCAGGATGCCTTCGTGGCATTCCACGTTGACAAGGGGCTGGTGAGCAAGTACTTGAAGCCACTACAGATCGGGGAACTGGCACCCGAGGAGCCCAGTGTTGAACCCACTAAAAACGTGAGTCTGTCTCCATCAGTGAAATCTATTTATATTGGAGAGCAATATTCTGACATTAGACCTTATTCTTCTGCGTCAGCATAGCTTGTAAAACAGTGGGGTCCATTTTTCGCCACTCTTCCTTTTTGTGATACTTCATAGAAATAATAAATGAATATTAGTCTAATTCAACATTGCATGGGTTAGAATGAGAGGCCTGAAGATGGATTTTTCTTGTCACAGCAACCATACCTAAATAACAGAGCCTTGCTTCACTCATATCACATCTGACACCTTTTTTTCTTTCCCCTGCTTTGAGAAAGACATAACCAAATATTGAGAAATTCTCTTCATCTGAGTAAGTTTTCAAACCCTACTCATGTCACTTGTAGCTCTCTTTAGGGAAAGGATGTAGAATATATCAGCCATAAAATAATCTACCTAACATAAAATAAATCTAGTTTCACAGGCTGTGTCAGCACTGCTCTTTGTCAGCCTTCGGAAACAGGCTCAAAGTCCATATCCTTAACTGTCCATGGAAGCAGTGTTGAGTCACCCAGCTGCTATGTTGAAGAAAACCTAATGAGAGGGACATGGATGGGACAGGAGTAGTCTTGGTGGGCAAATACTCCTTAGACTGTGTGGACCTCACTGCTTTCCTCTAGCTCCTCCTGGCTTGCCCCAACTTTCTCATTGTCTCATTGCCTACTGCAGTGGCAGTATAAAAGGGATTTAATGGTTCTGTGATGCTTCCCGCAGAAAATGCTGGTGGAAGACTTCCGTAAACTGCGTGCCACTGTTGAGAAGATGGGTCTTCTGCAGCCAAACCAGATCTTCTTCTTGCTGCTCCTCGCTCACATCCTCCTGCTGGATACTGCTGCATGGCTCATTCTTGTCTACTTTGGGACTTCGTTAATACCCTTTGTTTTCTCTCTGGTGGTCCTGACAGTTTCCCAGGTAAGCTACAAGTCCACAGTGTATAGTGTTGCATCACCTGTCATACATCTAATAATGTTTGTTATGTAGTCCTCCAGTCCTTCACTAGGTGTATTTCTCCTCTTTGGTTGTTAGAAAGCAGAGTTGGAATGGCACATGTTTACAGAAAGCGCAGATAAGAAAATCTGCCCGTGAGGAGTTCTCAGTACGCTTAATCTGTGACTTTTCCAGCAGGAGATATTTTAGGGGAACTCCTAAGAATGTCAGGATTTCATAGCTCCTGTCTGATCATGGTCTTGGAGAAGTATCCAAGAATTAAATCTTGACAGCTCTCACCAAATGATGGGTATGGCACTGTCCTGAGCTTGATTTCTCTTTTTCCTGCTCTCAGTGGTTCCCTTTTCCCTCTTCCAGATCCAGGCTTCGTGGTTACAGCATGATTTAGGACACCTTTCAGTCTTCAGGACCATCAAGTGGAACCACTTGCTGCATAAGTTTGTGATGTGCCATTTGATTGTAAGTACCTGACTCTGGAAATACCTACTAGATTCAATATTCTTAGTACAAAACTGCACAATTTAAGGATGCTGTGGAGGAGAGTGTGTTCAGCATTAGGAACTTGAGAGAAACCGTCTTTGAGATCATTGTATTCCTCATATACATATTTTTCTCGCTTTAACAGGGGGCATCAGCCAAATGGTGGACTCTTCTGCACTCCCAGCATCATGCCAAGCCCAACTGCTTCCGGAAGGATCCTGACATCGATATGCACCCTTTCTTGTTTACTTTGGGGAAAAAATTTTCCGTGGAGGTCAGTGTGTTCATGCTCCCATGCTAGGGCCTGGGAATAACACACTAGTCAACAGAATGCACGCTACAACATAGGGATCTAAACCTAAGATTTCTGGGGAAAAAACAAAGCAATCAACTTTAATTTCTGTGTCCGCTTGTCTTCATGAGCTGGCTGCAGTTTACATTAAGTTCCTTCATTGCTTAAGCAATTGACAAGTAGTTGTGAACAAAATTAGTTGTGATTCATCTGTTTTTTTACCTATTGTGGAAACCCCACCAGGAGAAAGACTATAAACGATTATAGCAATGTAGTGATCTGTTGTTTTTAGAGCAACGCGAGCACTAATTAGTAGCTCTTGGGCAATAATGTTTGCAGGTTCTCTAATAGATGCAGGTTGCTTCGACGTGTCTGTGCTTTCTAGGAGAAGGCAGAAGACTTGTTGCGAAAGGCGGACGGTCGTGGCAGGGCTGAGGAACCGAGGGCTGCTATCTGGGACCGTAATTTGCTTCCTACACACTTTAAATATAACAGTGTAGCTTTTATTTATGGGCTATATTCCCTCTATTTTGTTTTGTCATCATGAGTATATCTAGAACTACGTTGTAGCAATTACTTGTGCATGTATGTAAACTGATAGGCTAGGTACACAAGAAGGAGACATCAGTAATGAGGGTTGAAGGAACTATGCACAGAAAGTGCTTCTTGGAAAGAAAGAGTGAAAATAAAAGTTACCTGAAGAGGTTGCTTAGGCCCCACTCATTTTATTGTCCTTTCTTTTTACAGCTTGGTATCAAAAAGAAAAAATACATGCCGTACAACCATCAGCACAAGTACTTCTTCATCAGTGAGTATCTCTCTTTCCTTGTAAAACCACGAGCACCAGTGGGGCCTGTGGACCTTATCAGACACTGGGCTTGACTAGAATGAGGGTGCCAGTGTTGAAGAATATAATAATCAGTCTGAATCTAAATCGGGAGGAATTTTGAAGACCTGACTGGATAAAGCCCTGAGTAACCCTGTCTAACCACATAGTCAAAACTGCTTTGAGCAGGAGGTTGGAACAGAAACCTACAGAGGTCCCTTCCAACCTGAATTATCCTATGAGGTTTGGTTTCTGTGCCCTTCTTAACTTCAAATACTCAACCCAAACCACTGTATTCTGAACCAGTTGGCTTTTCCAGGGTCAGACTGTCATGCTGAAGAGCAGGAACTGTCCTCCTAGCTTTGCAGAACTTGTGTTATGCTCATTTTACTGCTGAGACCAATAGATTCCCAGGTCACTTATTGTTTCTCTGGTTTGATGCTTATTGCGACCCCAAAACTTCTCAGAACATTCTCCATATTGAGCAAATAACAAGATTAACGGTGATAATGAATTCTCCCGTACAGCTCTTCCTCCGCTCCTGTTTCCTACCTACTTCCACTGCCACACGTTTTACATCGCATACACAAAAGGGTATTGGGCGGTAAGTACTGCTGAACGTGCAGTGAGGAGGTGTTAGGGGCGGCCCTTCTGCCTTTCTCTCAGCTTGGTTCTGTCCAGAACGCAGCCCCTTGGGGTGTTTTTGTATGCTTTGAAGTTATTTGTGATATTATAGTCATTGTGCCGAAATACTTCCAGTGGCTCTGCATGCTTTCTGCTAAACTATTGCTCTGTTCCCCAGCTTGGTGCTAAGGCTACAAAAATGGCTGTTTGACTTGTGCTGTGTTGCCACATTTGTGGAACCAGCATAGACACAGTCTCCTTCATGAGGCTGGGAAGCAAATTTTTCCATAAGGGTCCAGAAGAGAAGGGTGTGGATTTACGGGAACTACTGTCCTGGATGCACACACTCTACCCTGGGCTGCATAGGGATGCTGGACAGCCAAATTGTTATTTCATTCTTCCTTCCTTTGAGTTTACTTAGATTATTCGATTTAGCAATAGAATCTGAAAATAGATTTTTTCCCCCTCGTTCTTATAACTTGAAGCTCAGGAGAAGATTGAAGTGAATGTAGCTTCTAATTCTTTTTTTCTCCTTGTCTCTGGTTTTGGTAGGACCTTGCCTGGATGTTGTCCTTCTATCTCAGATTCTTTTTTATTTATGGATCATTATTAGAAATAAAGAGTCTCCTAGCATATTATTTTATATTCAGGTAATATCTCTTTAGACACTCCTTTAGCCTTGCTCTGTATATGCATTTCATCTGTGTTCGCTTACCTTTACCTTTTGTTTGTTTTTCCATCTTCTCTTTGACTGTCTCACTTTCTGCTGAATGATATAATTTCCTAAATAAGAATAAAATAAAATAAAATTCCTCTGCTTAATCACTACCCCAAGTTCAAGTATATTGGCTGTGGAGATGTTTTGCTGGGTGCTGACCAAACAGGAGAATATTTAATTTATATACTGTTTAGTTCTTTGGATGGTGGTTTTGCTGCTGATTTAAGAGAGAGAACGTTTAGCAGAAATAACTTAGTCTGGGTATGTAAATCTTTTAGCCAGCAGTCTTAAATATATATTCACTCCATTTAGAAGTATATTAATTAATGTATTTTATTAGTTCTAATCATTTTGGTCTTTGTGTGTGAGCTTGTTTGTTTATTTGTTTTTAATTCCAACTTCTTATTTGCCTGAACAGGATGCTGGAGAGCAGCTGGTTTGTCTGGGTCTCACAAATGAACCATATCCCAATGGATATATATTATGATAAGAATTTGGACTGGGTGTCTACCCAGGTAAGATATTTTCCCTTCCCAAGATTCAGGGCCATATGGGTGTAAATTACGGGTGCAGGACACATAAGGACACCTTAGGGGTGAGAAACCTGTTAGTGACTGGAAAGCAAAGAGTAACGGTGTAACAAGGCCATCTCTGCTGTCTGGGGACACAGGTTCATGAAGCCCCAGGAGAAACTGTCGGCTCTGTTCACGTATGCTCAGACCAACTGCAGGTCCACGTAACTGAAGGGGAATTTTGATCCTTGCCTTGAGTTGACTCAATTTAGGCAAGACAATAAAAGAAACCAAACAACAGAACAGGACAACACAACATATTGTGTTCTTCAAACAAGAAGGGTCACCCCTCTTTGCTCATTTTGCTTTCCTTTCCCCTCCAGCTCCAGGCAACATGTAACGTTGAGCAGTCTCTGTTCAACGACTGGTTCACTGGGCATCTAAACTTCCAGATTGAACATCAGTGAGTACAACCCCTTAGAGAATGTTTTCCTTCCTCTTTTTTTCCTTTTTTTTCCTTTTTTTTTTTTTACTCTACTCTTCTTGTACAAATAGTTATTGGGCTGCCAGTGGAGTTACACTTTTAAGAAGGGCGAAATCTCTCCAGTGTAATTCGAAATTGCACTGGATCCACAGGCAGACCAGAATAACCATCAGAAATTGAATATGGGCAGGATCTATGAGACCGTAGAGACACCAACAGGCTCGTTCCAAAGTGGTAGCCTGTAAATGTTACCAAAGGCACCGAACCTATAGTGTGACATACTCCTCCAAACCTACCCATACGATCTGCCTATGCGTGGGCTCCATTCCTGGGCTCATTAGTGATGGAGAAAGGGGAGTGGGAAGCAGATTCCCCAAGGTTATGTCATCACCTAACTTGGAGGGATGCTGTTTCAGAGATGCAGTTATAACAGTGGAAAATAAATGAGGAGGAAAGCAGAAGAATTGTATGAGTATTTGCTCCAAAACAAGACTAGAGGAAGGGAGCAGCTAAAAACCCATCTTGGCATGGCTTGTGAGATTCATGGGAAGTAATAATGAATATCAGAACACCTGAAGCATGGCATTTTCTATGGGGTACTGGAAGAAAATTTGCCTTTCTCCTCTCCACAGCCTGTTCCCCACGATGCCTCGCCACAACTTCTGGAAGGTGGCGCCCCTGGTGAAGTCCCTGTGTGCCAAACACGGCATCGAGTACCAGTGCAAGCCCCTGCTCACCGCCTTTGCGGACATCGTGCAGTAAGTAACAGTCAACACACTGCAAAAAAGGGGATTTTTTTGTGACAAAAGTTGGCTGGTTCTTCTCTAGCATTACAGAAACCCTCTTGTTTCTCTCTTGCCCAACAACACTCCCCTAAACAATTCCTCATAACGTGGTCTTTTGTGCTCTTTCTCAGCTCTCTGAAGAATTCAGGAGAGCTCTGGCTCGATGCCTACCTGCACAAATAAGAAGACGAGGCTTGTTAAGAAGATAATACTCTTTGCAGCCTGCCATGCCTTTGCATCCTGAATAGGCCGAGGAACAAGGACAATGAAGGACTCTGTCAGAACAAATAAACTCCACCAACGAAAAAAGCATAAAAACTGGAGGATGTAACTCTAATAGATGTGAAGTTGTCAAAATTCTCCTCATAGTCTTTCCTGGTGGTTGGATTCAGATACGTTGAGACCAAATAGGGCTAGCAGGAGCTGCTGTCACACTCAGCCTGCATTCCAGCATGTTAAGAGTCATAAATACATCATTGTACATATAAATACCTCACTGGACATGGGATGTCAGGGACAAACTTGTTGTTACACTTAGCTGATAGAGCTGGCTTGGCTAGAACATCCTCCTGTTTCCTTTGTCACTTTTGTAGCTTCCTTCGCAAAAGCTGTGGTGCTCAATCATTCCATCACTTTCTTCTGAGCCCCAAAGATGACACAACCTCAGTTTATACCTTCACAGCAATCCTCTGGTGTGAATCTTTCTGTCTTTCTTTCTGCATTTTCTTTTTGAAAGAATTTTAAGGAATTTTAGGAAACGGGGCATTAGGAAGATGGTAAAGGGTGTGGTGAAAGTTGGGGGCTACTAGGAGAAAATACTCGGGTCAGTTTTCTCTATACCATAGAGAAAATACTATCTCTTTGTACCATAAAAGTATATTGATGGTTATTAGCCAGAAAGCTAAAAGTAATAGTATTATCCTTTAGTACTGAGTGAAATAAGTTCAAGTAACCCAAGTGAATTCCTGGAACTGAGGTTTCTCAGCCAAACATGCATCACTATATTGCAGAATACATATGAACTGAGATAGGAGGTATGTATATTGAGGCACCTATGTAGGACCTATGTAGGAGCCCACTAATTAGGAAGTAGGCATTATAATTAGGAAGCACTAACACCTCAAGGCCCATCTATGGGCATCCCTGTACAAGTAAATGTCCAATTAAGTGTTAGAATTGATAAAGGAATGTCCCATAAGCAATAAGTTTGGAAATCAGATGCATGGAGAGGTGGCTTCCCTTGCATTTCCTGCTTCCTCCATGCAACTCTCCACCAGCGCAAGCCATTGGAGGAGCTCCTGCATAAGGGACATTTTCCAGCCCTGGAACCAGGCTGTGGGACTTAAACACGAGGAAGCAGCTCCCAAGGAGCTCCCCCAAGGGGAGCCCAAGGGGAGGCACTTTGGCTGCTGTTTGGAGGGCCTCTGTTCTCCTCATTCCCATACGAGCTGGGTATGTATCTTCCTCCTCCTCTTCCTCTTCCTCCAAGGCCAGGCTGAGCGGAGCTGAGGGATCCTTCCTCCTCCTCTTCCTCCCTGGCCTCCTTCAAGTACCTGCATGGTCTCCCCTCCATCCTGAAGGGAGGAGGAAAAGTGGGAGGTTGGGAATGGAGGAGGCCAAAACCAGGCCTAGCACCTGGAAACCATCCCACTGTCCCTCTAGATTTGGTCACAGCGGAGAAGGCAGAGCCTGTGGCCATGACTTTTCCATGTGAAAGGTGTCCTTTGGGAAAGGCCAGGAGACTTTCAGATTTGGTTAGCTCCATACTTGTTGTTTTCTTTTTTAAGGAACTAATGATGGCTTGATTCGCTCTGCATTAGTTATGACAGGAGCTAGAACATCAAGCCCTGTGAAAAAGTGAGACTCCTGCAATTAGGTTTCTTTGCCTGGTGTGAAGAATCCCACCCTTCAGGAGCACCCCGTTGTACTGAATATTGGATGGCCATAGGGCTGAAGCCTATATGTAGGGCTGTCAAATAGGCCCTCATTAAAGTAAGGAGAAAAAATGTCCCTGACTCGTGTATTTGAGACAGACATAAATGATCAATTCGGGTAATCAGTGTCTTTTAAGCTGCAGAAACTATTACGTGTGTTTCTGGAACAGTCTTACGGCTTCTTTCTGACCTGTGACTTCGCAACATGAAGATGTTATTTTTATCCCACAGCAGAATCAAGCAAAGAAAGGTTAATTAGCGCTCTCTATATAATTAGCTTTGAGGATAAAGCCTAAGTCTGTACTTGCTCCGAACTCAGAGGGTTTCTAATGATCCCCTTTGTGACCGTCCTGAAAATGTTTGCTGAACTCTCTTTTACTTCAGGGATTCTGCCCATGAGGACCAAATAAGTAAATGTGCCCAGAAGCTGCCTCCCTCCACAAGCCTTTTGGGGCAAAGTCAACCATTCTGGCCAAAAGGTTGGTGTGATTCGTTGCTGCTTCTTGCCACTGGAGCCAAAATGATGATTTTCTTTCTTTCCAGGCATCAGCTTGCAAACTTCCCTTCTCTCCTCATGCTACATTAGAATCGTTTTAAAAGTAGAGACAAAATGGACCATATTTCTCCTTTCTATCTCAGAATACAGCACAAACATCGTATGCAATTCAGCTCTGCTTCTGAAAGGCTCATCCAGACGCTAGGTAAGACTAGAGTATTATAGGGACGGATTCTTGGTATTCAGCTGTAGAATCAGATTTGATTGTGCAAGTTTGAAGTCTTCAAGTTTGAAAATTCATTGTTTAGGAGCAAAAGCTTTTTATTGGAATACATCTACACTGTAAATTTTCCATATGCCTGAAGTTCTTATTCTAATTACTAGGCTTGACCTTGGAAATTTTTTTTGCTGAATAGCACTGAGAACAACTTTCCACTTCCGGCCATGCAGCAGAATTAGTTATTGTTTGCAGAAGAAAAGACCTTGGTTCCAGCATTACGTTTGTGTACGCTTAGAATAGTAATAATGACAGGAGGGAGAATAATAGATCATGGGTGTTTCCATATGATGGGGATGCTCAAGTTCTCTCAGAAAAAAAATGTGTTCATTGAGTGGATGGAAGTGAAGAACATTAAAACAGAAACATTTGTGATATGTTGGAGCATGGAGAGATTTTTAAAGTGAAAACAGCATCTGTTGTGCAACTTGAAATCAAATATTGTTTCCTGTAGAGGCAGAGTGCAAAGATGTACCTCAAACCTGTATTAGCTACCCTGATAGGTACTGCTGAAACTAAAAGGATGACAACCAAGACATAGTTTCACTGAAAAGAAATGACTCGTGGTGACACACAGTTTTCCTGCAGGTATTTTTATGTTTAGGTCTACTTTTCTCCTCTTCTTTTCCCATTATTTGTCATCATACAACATACATCACCTTTTCTCACCTACTTGGATTGCAGACAAGTCCCAGCCCCTGAAAGGCTTTAGAAGAGATGCTCTACCCCTGGGGATTTGCTGAGAACTTAAACATAGCTGCTACAGAAAGCATCCAAGCTTTGTACTTTTTAGAGGATAACTTAATTCTGGCATCATACATACATGTGATTGCTATCTCTTGTTTCACACCATTCTCCTCATCCCAACAGGTATAATATCCTGAAATACGATAAAAATGGCTAATGGCAATAGCACTGTGGTGACACAGTTCATACTCCTGGGCCTGACAGACCAGCCGGAGCTGCAACTTCCCCTCTTCATCATCTTCTTCATGATTTATCTCCTCACCCTCATAGGCAACCTCGGGATGGTCACCCTGATCAGGATGACCCCCAAGCTGCACACTCCCATGTACTTCTTCCTCTGTAATTTGTCCCTTGTTGATCTTTGCTATTCCTCTGTCTTTTCTCCAAGGATGTTAATTGGCTTCTTGGTGGAAAACAAAGCCATTCCCTACTCAGCATGTTTGGCCCAGCACTTCTCCTTCCTTGTGTTTGCGACTACCGAAGTGTTCTTGCTGGCTGTGATGGCCTATGACCGCTACGTGGCTATTTGCATCCCGCTTCTCTACGCGACGTCTATGCCAAAGAGCCTCTGTATTCGCCTGGTGGCTGCGTCATACCTGGGGGGGATTTTCAACTCACTAACGCAAACGTGTTCCTTGCTGCAGCTTCCTTTCTGCGGGCCCAATGTCATCAACCACTACTTTTGTGACACTAACCCACTGCTGAAACTCACCTGCTCTGATGGCAGTTTCAACGAGTTTTTACTCGTAACGTTCAATGGGGCCATTTCCATGTCTATGCGGCTTGTCATCATCCTCTCATACGTGCGCGTCCTCTTCTGCATCCTCAAGATTAGGTCTTCTGAAGGGAGGTGCAAGGCTTTCTCCACCTGCGCCTCCCACCTTATGACTGTCACCTTGTTCTACGTGCCCGCAGGACTGAGCCACATGCAGCCGGGGTCCAAGTACTCCCTGGAAATGGAGAAAGTCACTGCTGTGTTTTACACTGTTGTAGTCCCCATGCTCAACCCTCTGATCTATAGCTGGAGGAACAAGGAGGTGAAGGAGGCACTTAGGAAAGCAACAGCAAATTAGGTATTTGTGACTTAAACTGCTCACTGAACTCACTCCAAACAGATGATATAATTAACAGCACTGTGAGTTTTATGGTAGTTGTAAGGGATCACATATATTTACCAGAAAAGCAGCAAATTAGAACTCTTAAAATCTACTAAGACAGAATGTTGCAAATATCCTGTCATTACGGGCCTCTCTCATAAATCTTTCCTTGACATCTCTTGATTTATTGTGTGAAATGTCTTGCAATATCTTGCAATATCATATGAGCTGGCAATATCATATAAGCTCATAAGGAATTGCCCTCTTTGTTTGGTTTCCTAAGAAGTTGCAATAATTTAAGCAGCGATTCCTCCAGGAAGACATTCCAGAAGAACTGGAGACTTTGCGGGATGGGGACAGGGGAATACATAGAAAACTTTTATAGAGAAATACTGAACAAGTTGAGCGGAGGAATTAGGACGATAGAGATGGCCTTGGTGACAGCACTGAAAAAAAAAAAAACCACAAAACTTTCTCAGTCCTGCATTTAGCAGTGTAATGTGAAATGTAATTCCCTAATTTATAGGGGGAACTGACTTTCTGTTCTTGTAGTACATAGGAAATATTCTGCCTGTGATGCTGTTCAGAGAGCAGCTGCATCTACACTTTGGATTCATTAGGAATCCTGTATGCTACTTTTAAATACTCTTTCTGCACTCCTTAAATAAAAGCTAATAGACCAGTAAGGCAGCATGCAAAACACGGAAGATCGATACCAGTATGAGCTAATGGAAACAAGTTTGTGCAACCACAAACAGCCCAATGGGAACCCCTTTGGATATACCCATCTCCCTTACACCAAGGTTCCTTCTTGGAAAAATCTGATGGACAAATCTGGGTCTCTCTGATGTAATTACATGATTTGTACATCCCTGAGCAAGGCTGTATGGCAAGAACAACTGGATGCTGCTTGGTGCATAAGGACAAGTGAAGCCATGAGGAATACCTGCCAGTTAAAGTGCTCCCCAGGATTCTAAGGCTAAAAAGATGTGCCTAAGGGTATATGGGTACTTCCAAGATGCAGCTTACCTCTTCTTAAAGCAGACTCTTTCTCTACAAGATGCATTGCACCAATGTCTTTGCACTAAATGCATTTTTTCTTCTCTCATTAACAGAAGGAAAACAGGGTAACGCACTTAGGTGAGCACATGTGCATTTTTAGAAGGAGTTCCCCTGAGCCAGTTCTGTGCCTGCGTGGTTTGGGATATTTCTTTTATAAATCGGTCACAATTCCTAGAGCTTGGATCGTTGCAGGTCTTGTTCTCTCATGGACATGAACAGATACTCAGTTGTTCAAACTTACGTGCTCATTAATTGGGAAAAGTAATTATCCGGCAGGCAGTGATAGTACTAAGAATCCAATCTGCACATCTTTTAGCGGGAAATATTGCTGGAATTCAGCATTAAACATCCTGGAATTATTCAGTTTTGGCTTGTGTTTTGGTGTTCTGTTTAGCGGGATGGGTTTTTCCTTTTGCCTTCACTGCCCTTTAGCACCTTTCCTGCTACAGCTCAAAGCGGAGCAGTCCAACACTGTCTGGAGTGAAAATTAAAAGATTTTGTGTTTCCACCACAGCGAAAAGGGGACCCTGCTGCTCACGGGTGGTCCCGTGAGCAGCACCGACCTTCACTGGCTTGTTGGGGAGAAGGAACTACAAATACTGTGAGTGGGACGACTCGGAGGGCCACCATGCAGACTGGGCCAAGGTCCTATGGGCCACGTGGGCCCTTGGAGGCCACATGAAAGTCTGTAGGGCTCCCCTAGCCAGTGCGCATGGAGGCCCTTGGAGACCGCATTAAAGCCCGGAGGGCCCCCATAACGCAGTGCACATGGAAGCCCTTGGAGGCTGCACAAAAGCCCACAGGGCTCCCTTAGCCCAGTGCGCATGGAGGCCACATGAAAGCCCATAGGACTGCACAACCCAGTGTACATGGAGGCCCCGGGAAGCCACATGAAAACCTGTGGGGCCCCCTCAGCCCAGTGCACATCGAGAGCTCCGGCCAGTCACACGAAAGCCCGTAGGGCTCCCCCCTGTCCAGTGCGCACGGAGCTGTTGGGAGGCCATATGCAAGCCCATAGGGCGCCCTCGCCCCGGCATTGTTTGCACAGAGGCCCCGGGAGGCCACATGAGAGCCCGTAGGGCCTCCCCCGGCCCAGTGTGCACAGAGGCCCGGGGAAACCATGTGGAAGCCCGTAGGNCGCATGGAGCCATCAGGGGGTCACACACAAGACAGTAGGGCCCTTCTGGCCCAGTGCACGTGGAGGCTCAGGGAGGCCACATGTAGGGTTATAGGGCACCGCCTGGTGTTTTGTGCACTGAGGCCCTTGGAGGCTGCATGGAAGTTGGTAGGGCGCCCCTTGGTGTTTTGCCTATGGAGGCCCCAGAAGCCCACATGAAAGCCCCAGGGGGCCCTCTGGTCCAGGGCACATGGAGGCCCTGAGAGGCCGCACAGAAGTCCATAGGGCCCCCCCACGCAGCCCTGTGTGTAAGGAGGCCCCGGGAGGCTGTGCACAATCCCTAGGGCCTTTTCGCTCCAATGCCCCAGGGGGCCTCGTGAAGGCCCATCGGGCCCCCCTAGTCCCACTCCAGGCCCACACGTGTCACGAGCAGCTGCTGTCCTCAGCTTCGGCCCATCATGCCAGGGAATCATAGAATGCCTAAGGTTCGAAGGGACCTCTAGAGGTCATCTAGTCCAACCCCCCTGCACACGCAGGGCCACCTAGAGCACGTGGCACAGGACTGCATCCAAGCAGTCCTATGCTTCAGTTTGTGGTCATTTCCTCTTGTTCTCTCAGTGACCACCAGTGAAAAGAGGCCAGCCCCATCCTCCTCATTGCCTCCCTTGAGGCACTTATAGACACAGATCAGGTCCCCTCTCAGCCTTCTCTCCTCCAGGCTGAACAAGCCCAGCTCCCTCAGCCTCTCCTCACAGGGCAGATGTTCCAGGCCCCTGATCATCCTAGTCGCCCTGCACTGGACTCTCTCCAGCAGCTCTACATCCCTCTTGTACTGGGGGGCCCAGAACTGGACACAGTACTCCAGATGTGGCCTCACCAGGGCTGAGGAAAGGGGCAGGATCACCTCTCTCGACCTACTGGAGGTGCTCCTCTTAATACATCCCAGGATGCCATTGGCCTTCTTGGCCACGAGGGCACCCTGCTGCCTCATGGTCAACTTGTCATCCACCATGACGCCCAGGTCCTTCTCAGCAGAGCTGCTCTCCAGCAGGTTGGTCCCCAGCCTGTACTGGTGTCTTGGGTTGTTTCTCCCCAGGTGCAGGACCATGCCCTTGGCCTTGTTGAATTTCATGAGGTTTTTGACCATCCAGTTGTCTAGTCTGTCCAGGTCCCTCTGGATGGCAGCACAGCCCTCTGGAGTATCCGCTACTCCTCCCAGCTTCGTATCATCTGCAAACTTGCTGAGGGAGCACTCTGTGCCTTCATCCAGAATGGTGGAGGGGTTTCAGGGAAGAGGACCCAGAATCAGCACCCCAGGTGGGGCATGCAAACGAGATACAAATGAGATTCAAATTTGATGATAATGAGCTTGGGGGCGGTTCTAAAGCTCCTTAGCGCTCAGAGGTGTCTTGCTGTTACAACGTAGCAGATGTGCAGCATTCCTTAAATGCTAATGAGATGCAAATTCTATGCAAATGAGGCCACAACAAGATCTCCACAAGATCCCTTCTTAGCTCTGTTTTCTGAGTGGTGAGGGACAAAACTGGGGGGGGGGGGGG
>VWPW01029494.1:0-50299 GCA_013389825.1 Crypturellus undulatus
GCAACAGGAACTTCCCTCCATGGCCAGCCAATAATGGCACTGAGAAAAAGTTCTCATCAACCCTGCTCTTGGTCAGTTTGGCAGTCCCTTGCCAAAGGAATCAGTCCAAAGCAGAATGGGACATGGATGGAACATCTCTGCATCTACTCAGGCTACACGCAAGAAATGAAGTGATCTGTGGTCTTTGGGGTGGAATATCTTTTTCCACTCTTCATTGTTTCAAGAACATAGAATTGTGGGCACAGTTCACGCATACCTGTCACTTGAATTGAATCTTGGCAGTGACTGATGTAACTGCTCTTAGTATCAGATCTCCTAGAGCACTGAATAAAACTATAAACTACATAAAGAAAATTCAAAAATGAACGCTATAACCTAAAATGTGTCCTAGCATTCCAGGTCCCCTAACTCCACGAGAGGCTACCTTCGATGATAACAGCATGGTCATAGCGTGATGATGATAACATGATGATAACATAGCATGGTCATGGTCCTTAGGTTGCAGGTAGAGATACTTTTCTATTGTGTCAATGACACTATTCTTTTTGGACAATTCCTTTAGAGTAGAATAATGACTAATTTTCAGCACTCACTAAACAGCTGTATCAGTCCAGTGATGAACCATGTACCCTAGGACCAAGGTGGATCCTGGAGGCCTGGGTTTGCTGCCCATGTCAAGGTATCACAAATTAGAGCAGAAGCGTGTGTTGGCAGACTGTTTGCTTGCACTGCTGACAGCTGCTGGGGCTTCCTGCCCCTGGACTAGCCTGCTCGAGGTGTTCAGTAGTGACTACTGTAAAATGTCAGCACAGCATCACTGCTCTTTGTTCTGAAGAACAAGGAGCATCACAGTAGCTGCTCTTCACCTTTTTCTCTCTACTGATGTGTTACGGATCCACCTGCATACCCTAAAAAAAATGAGGATGCTTCCAGAATCAGTGCATTTTTGACCTCTTTTCCCACTTCTCTCTTTTATCCCTGCAGAATGACTGGCAAAATTCACTTGTACATAAAAAAAACTTAAAACCACTTAAAAAGACCTGTTTTGGCATTTCCTTAATGCATTGGACTGATAGGAAATTGTGATTAAAACAGGTTTAAAAAGGCAGAATTTTAACTATTGTAACATGCATCCTTGATACATATTTTGCTGGGATTTGTCTTGAGGATGATGAAGGTTGTTTCCTTTTGTGACATGTCTGTGTGCTGCAAGAACAAGTGGAGTCCATAGCTGTGAACACTCTGTTGCATTTAAATCATTTGCTGTTCTGATCTTCCTGCTTCTGCCTGAAGAAGACCAGCTAGCAACTGTTTGGAGCCCAGAGAGCTAGGAAAGAAACAAAGATCAGCATTTGTAAATATTTGTGCTCTTGTTTTTGAGTCATGGTTTTAATTAGTGTTTCTGTTTTACTGCTACACTAGAGATGTAGATTAAAACAAGACAATTACATTTTCTTTACTAAATATCAGAGGAAATGAAATAATGACAAGGAATCATTACTCACAGTGAACAGAACTCCACCGGATGAGTAGAGCGTCTGGAGCCAGTGACACAACAGCTACGAGTAACTGGTTCTCAGAGTGAATCACGAAAGCAGAAATTCACTTCTGATGGGTGCCAGTTTGAAACCTGGATCCAAATACTGCTTGGATAAAGCTTGTATCTGACATTGGTAATTGAAGCTAGTCCTTGTAGGATACATCTGAATCACTAGGAAAACACCTACCTGGTTTTTGCTTTAAAGAATTATCTATGTTAGATGAACTGGGGAAGAGGTAAAAGCAGAGTGAGTTCCTGTCAGGCTCCAGAAAAGCGGCTTATGAGTTTTCAGTTGAATAAGTGTCATTTACAGCCACAGTCCTCATTGACTGGTCCTAGGAAAATGAGGTCAAGGCGTCTCTACAGAGCCCTGATTGAATGTCCAGCTGATATCCTGAAGGGAGGAAGGCATGGGTGGCACTTCCACAGCTGTAAGGACATACGCAGCAGGCTCCACTAGAAAGAAGGACCTATAGCCTCTACGAGGTGCTGTGCTAAGGGCTCTATGTTATTTGAAGAATCAGAACCACCTTGTGGGGAAATAGCAGTTTTGCTGGATAGTGGCCTCCTGTGGAATTTCTGGATAACAGTCCGTAGCCTGAGCAGTTGGCAAAGCTACAGACGCACATTTCTTGCTGGAACTTCCTCTGCCATAGCCATGTGCCTTGCTTTGGGCTCAGCTGAGGCCCTGGCCTCAGCATTCCTGGCCTCTTTTCTCGCTACTGGCCCGGCTGCTCTTGTAAATTTTCTTTAATACAACACAAAATTATATCACTTACAAAAAGTGTATTATCTTTAAACCTTAAAATAAGTTGGGTCACTTTGGCAGTGTTGGGTTACTTAGAGGTTGCACAAGAGGTTATTCCAGACAGTCTAAGAGTGTAAATAACCTTCAGCAAGCAGTCATGATGGGAAGTCACTGGGGACAGTAAGGCAACTTCTCAGCTCAACATCAGGCTGAAGATCCTGCAAAGCTCCTGCTTAGCTGGGGGACAACCCATAGAGCACTATGCATGTTCCATGCGTGGCTTCCAGATCATTTTCATCAGCTTAAAAACAATCCCAAATTATTGGCATTTCATTTTAATGATTTTTATTATCTTCCCGACTCTTCATTCCTTTTTATTTCCTTTTGTGTTTTCCCTCTATTGTNTTGGGGGACAACTTGCTGGGGGACAACCCATAGAGCACTATGCATGTTCCATGCG
The DNA here is from genome assembly GCA_013389825.1 of Crypturellus undulatus. Taxonomy (NCBI): domain Eukaryota; kingdom Metazoa; phylum Chordata; class Aves; order Tinamiformes; family Tinamidae; genus Crypturellus; species Crypturellus undulatus. Next base: position 2,749 of record VWPW01029494.1, read on the forward strand.
TGGCTTCCAGATCATTTTCATCAGCTTAAAAACAATCCCAAATTATTGGTATTTCATTTTAATGATTTTTATTATCTTCCCGACTCTTCATTCCTTTTTATTTCCTTTTGTGTTTTCCCTCTATTGTTCTCTCAATACGCTATTATCTTTTTTTACCAACGCTAAAGATATGCAAGGAAAAAAAGAAGACTTTTTCAAGTGACTCTAAATGAAATGAAAAACAGATAGAATGAACTACAAAAAAAAGGTTTGCCCCAGACAGTTATACTGCAATGAAATATCAAGCTATTCCAGTCTAATTTTCCATAATATATACTACTTTATGTAAGTGAAGTTAGCATTGCTCCAGGGAAGACACCTATATAGCAAGGACTGCCAAAGTCATAAAGGAAAAAGGTTATACAGAAAAAAAAGGAGAAAAAAATGTAATAGCAGCTTTTGTTGGACCATATCTTACCAGAAAATCTGATACATTGCTAATAGATTCCTTACCGTATGCTACAAAAAAAAAGAATCAGTGAGATAAGGAAAGAAATAGTGCAGCCAAAGAACAGTAACTGGATAGCAATCTTTGCTTATAATAATATAAGTAGAATTTATAATGTATCTACCAAAGCATCTGGCATTGTTGCTATAAAATAGGTCTGACATTTCTATCTTTACCCCTCAGCTACTCTAAAGAAGCTTAAAACTTTGCTAACTTGGTTCAAACTCAAGATACTGTTTTCCAGTCTTGGTGTTTGGGTTTTGTTAGTGACTAATAAGAAAGTTCCCTCTCACAAAAATAAAAATAATACAGCAACCCAGGGCTTGCAAGACAATACTTGTCACTGTTCTTTCCAAAGCCTTTCCTTGTGTTGTCTACTTCTGGCCAAAGCCTGAATTCTGCTTCTGCTGTTTTCTGACTATTAAGCAGTTTAGTTGAAGTATGGCTTCTTTAAATTTAAAAAAAAATAAAAAAGGGAGGGTGGGGGAAAGGGGAAGTGGTTAATACAATAACATTAGTTCTTGTATACAGTGAGTATATGATATTAAAACAGTACAGAAACGGACTTTTTTGAGGCAGAATAACTGGTAAAAACAAGGGGTAAGCACAGGCTGGAACCCACAGAGTATTGTAAAACAAACCTCAACACGCATTTTTACAGGTTTGTGGAAAGAAATAGGATTTAATTTGGTATTAATATGTACTGTTATCGGTTCCCATCTATCCTATAAACTAAATGTGCTACAGTCTGTGTCAACGACAAAAAAAAGTTATTCTCTATCCATTAAATGATTAACCATATTGCAGCTCCTGAGAAGTATAAAATCACTGCAAATTAGAGCCTACACTACACGAGGCATTTGCATCATATGCCAGTTCGTGCTGCTAAATAGTGATAGGGCAAGGAGCTGTCATTTAATGCAGATATAGCTGTGCAAGAAGATAGATGTGCAAAGGGGTAGTGGTGTCTACGTTTTAAATAACAAAAGAAGAGAGAGGGAGACAGAAACAGAGCTGGAACAGGAATGGGTGCAATGAGGACATATATTGCCCTAAAATTTGTCCCCTATCATCCTCCCCACAAGAAACCCCTGGTGGGTGCAGGCTCTTGGGAAGACAACGTGCACCGTTAAAGAGATGTTCCTGATTCTGCCTCGGAAGGACCCTGGCATCCAAGGACACAGAACCAAGACAAATGCAGGCAGGACTAACCTGGGAAGAAGCCGCAGTAAGAATGATGACAAAGGGAGACAGGAAAGATTCCTATCAGGCCACTGCAGTGCCTGGACTGGATCTGTTCAGTTTATTAGGTTTGCTGGAGTGGAGTAATTTAAATTACTCTTTAAGGAAGCAAGAAAAGGGAAAAAAATGTGTTATGTCCACCAGAAGCTGTAGCTCAAGACGGTTCCTATCAGAAGGAAGAAATTAAATGCTTATTCGCAAATAATGTCGCAGAAGAAAAAAAAAACCTTTTTTTTGATGATAGCAAGCACAGGAAAACATGGTTGACTGCAAAAAGGTGAGAACGGGAAAAAAAGAATGCCTGTATTAATTTTTGTGTCTTAGACCAAATTCATCACAATTAACAATTTATTAATTGAAGTTGTTAGTTAAACACTTTCACCATACTGAAGAGGAAAAATAATAACAAAACCCACTAAATATTAAAATAGTTTCTCTTACGGGCATCCACAGTATTATTCCTTCTTCAGTAATCACACAATTAGTGTTTATCAACATTTGTATATTAGTAGGAAAAAACAGATAATCAGCCATTTCCTTTCTGACAATACTGCAAAGACTATGTATAAGATAAAATAAGATTCTGCAAATATCCAAAACTTGAGGGAAAGACTTATTTTCATGATAAGCCAACAAGCTGCAGCAAGGAAGTTTCATAGGTAATGGGGTATATGAGGGAAAATGGGGATGCGAGGAATGCCAGCAGGAGAGGAAGCTCTGATGAAGATTGCTTTCCACCTGCAATCAGCTGCTGCCAAGTGAAAAGTCTGGGGAATTCCCTTTACTTTCCTTTGAGTTTGTCTCAAAGTGCTCAGACATATAGAGACTGTGCCAGCACCAAGAAACTACAGTTCCAAAATGACTTTTTAATGGAGAGATTTCCAGGAGAGGTCCTGAAGATGCATTTGGGTTTAAATGTAGTTACTAGTGGGCTGAGCTACACTGTGCTGAAACAGCTTGATAATAACCATGACATTGATGGGATTATTTGGAGGTTTTGAGAGATAAACCAGCCAAATCTCTGGAAGCAGGACAGAGTAAGAGAGCATGATGCTGGATCTTTCCTGCATAAGGACCTACAGCAGTGGAGAAACACTTTACAAAGAGAGTTAGCTCAAGATATGATTTACATCTTAAAGGTAGATTATATGTTAACATATGTTATATGTTAAAATCCCTCCGTTAAGGAATTAAATGTGATGCCTGCTGCTGCAAAACTAGATCCTAGCTGACAAACTTTCTATTATACACTTTTCAGAGTGTCCAAAGAAAATATCAACACAGTTACTCCATTTTCTTTGCGTCTGGCACTGTGTAAATTCTTGAGACAATTGGATGGGGTTAGAGGAGGACGCTCAATGCACTCTAATTACTTTTCTTTTCTCTTGATTCACTAGTTCTCGATGGATCTGTCCTCCTCATTGTAATTATACTGAAAGCTTTTATTGTATTTTCTTTATCCATTCTATGGAGATTATATAAATATTAATGAGGTGAAATATCTGTAAGAGGAAAAGCAATCAAGTGTTTTAAGCAAAGATATGTAAATCCTTTCCTTGTTTCACTGAAGTTTCATAACTTAACTAATAGATGGACCATGTGACTCAGGCTGGGAAAGAGAAAACCCCTATCATACTTCTGGTCAAATTAATACGTTACCATTTGTTCAGAATACCAGTGACACGGAGAGTTTGATCTTGCTTCAGTATAATGAGCCTTGTAATTATTAATATCTATTGTGTATTAGCTCTTCCTTTCCTGTTCCCTCCGTTAAGGTACAATTATTTTTTGTAGTAATTATAATGGGAGAATCTTTTATATATATATACATACATACACACACATATATATACACATATGTATATATATGTAAATATATATATATGTAAAAGTGTCGCAGACCAGATGTCCCTAACAAAAGAAAAGGCCTGATTCTTTAAATCGGTATAGTTTACCTTTGAGGTAACTTGTTTTTGAGACACAGTGTGTTCTGCTTGGCAAAATGTTAGGAGAGTTAGAACTGACCTTGTGTTACCAGCTGACCCAGGTGTTTTCTAGTTCTGATCATATCCTTTGCCCACACATATAAGCAGATATATTTGAGAGTTTAACAAATGTCTGTTGCTAGCCCCATGTCCCTAGTTCTGGGAATTTGGATCCAAGATGATGGCAAAACCTTTGCAGAGATGGCAGGCTGCGCCTGTAATCAGAGTCACATTTGCAGTTTGTGACCTCTCACAGTGAACAGGAGATGTGCTGCAGAATTGCCATGAAGGAGAGATAGTGGATGTGCACTTCAGCCTGGTACACCAGAAGCCAACTGTTAAGGTGTTTGTTTCAGTGATCAGTCCCTAAAATGATGCAGACCACATCTGCCACTGCTGACAGATTTCCTGGCATACTGCAGACTTCCATTCTACCCAGGAAACTCCTGATTTTTGGGGAGACTCCAGGTGACTGGCCCTTTCCTCCAGCTCCTGGCCCTTCAGGGTGGCTACACACCTCACAGGACCACCCAGCACCCAGCTTCATGTTACCCTCACTGCCTCCCCGTGAAAGCCGGAGCTGTAACCCGCAGCCCCAGCAGTTCCCTGCAGCGTCCCAGCCCCCAGTGCCCATCCAGCGTTGTCCCCAGTGACAGGAGATGGCTGTTGGGAAGGCCTACACAGCCTCCATAGGCCCCTTTCTAAAGGGGCCCGATGCCTCTTCCTCCTTTTTGACCCCACCACGAGTGTCAGTGGCCTGGTCAGACCAGTGCAGTCAGTTCCCAGGCTAAATTTATGTGGACTTTGTGAAGGGATAAAACTGGGAAGGACAAGATGGATAGTTCTGGGGCAAGAAGACATGACAGAATAAACAGAAAGAAAGGAAAGAGGAGGAGGAAACACTGTGCCCTGCTTTGCCTTGCCCATGTAGACTCTTGACAGCACAGTCATTCTCTTTCCTCCTTGCTCCCCCTTCTCTCTTCCTCCCTTCCCTCTCTGCTTGGCAACATTTCTCTCTTTTTATGTAACATAAATAAAATTCACAACCTGCCTTAGCTACCAACAGCTCAACTGATGTTGGCAGAAAGGAGATGGATTCCCCAAGGAATCATTTGCCAGGATTTTCACTCACATGTAAAGTGGCATAATAATTCTATGCAAACTGAAGGCTTTTGGGTTTTTTTGTCAGCAGAATACAGTGAAATACCTACCCTTTAGATCTCTTCTTTGATGGTGCTTTCTCATAAGTCCTTTTGTTTAATGGATTTTTTCCCAGTTTCATGGGGGCATGGTGTGCATGTGCACATGTGTCTGTGTCAAAAAAAAACAAAAGACCATTTTGCAGCCTGACCCAAGTGTCTTAATTCCACTTGTCAGAGTGGCTAAGTAGAAAAAACACTGATCTTTTCAACCACTCTTACATAACAATTGCCAGTGGGTGACTCATTAATGACTATACTTAGTGCAGAATGTGCCCTGAAGTGCATCTGGGTGGGCAGATAGAGCCTTCCTGGAATATCTGATGGCAAAAGATTCCCCTGCACTTCCTATCCTGAAGCAGCACTGTTCAGCTTGCAGCCTGAGGCTGCTGGTGATCAGTCCCTGAGAAATGATTACAAAAAAAATCCCCCCAGTTAGGCTAAGCAGATTTAAAAGCTCTTCACAGGCCTAACTGCATGCAACGGGCAGGTATGTATTCTGCCCACACCCCCAGCTTAATTAATAATTTTAATGTAACTGTAAAATTATTGGTTTTGCAAAACAATAATAGTTGTATATTCAAATGTTAGGTATTTTATTTATTTGTTTTCCTCTCTTAAGACTGCCAGCCAGAAGCTTTGAACTTGAAAGAACAAACAAGATTCCCTGTGAATATTTTTTTTCTCAAAACTTAAGCAGTCCTTTACATTAAAAAGGTTGGGAGAAATTGCTTTAGTGATACAAATATATCACATTAAAGAACATTTATTAGAGCTTGTGTGGCAAATAAAAATGAGACTTGTTTCTGTTTCCAAAACTCAAAATTATTGTGGGTGTTTTATACTGTTTTTGTTTTTAATTAAAACTCTAGTACAGCATCTTTTGTGTTTGTGGTAATTATTTTGAACTTTGTGTCCCAAAGGAGCAATGTGTAAATAGTTGACTGTTTTGTGGCTATTTGTTCCTGCTGTTAGTTCAGGAAATGTGTTTTCCCAGCTCTGCATTAGTTTAGCCAACTGGTGACAAAAGTAGTCATTTGTGTCAATACGAGCAGGGCAGAGTTAAGCAACAGAACAGACTGCAGTTCTGGCTAGCATGTGACCATCTGAGGAAGCACTCATTGCACCGAATGTTTTTTTCTTAAGCGTATTCTTTATTATTTATGTGCTAGTTGTCAATGTGAATGGAGAATGGTTTATAAATCACTGACAGCTGTCATCAGAAGGCCCAGCATTCTGAGGTCTTTTCGGTCTGCCCTGCTGTCCTTGAAATCTATGTTAAGGCTACTCTAGATTTAAACTAACATAAATATAGGGGTTTAGGTTTTATACCAACATATATTGTGCTAGTAGCTTTGGTTTTGGAAGACTCACTATAAACTCAGTCTGGAAAGGTGACTAAAACTCTGCCCTGGTCCAACTGCACTGGAAGCATCTACCAGGCATCAAAACAAGAAAATAACCGAGAAACTCCCTTCACCGACATAAGTGCAACCAGTAATACTGCACGGCACAGGTATTCATGAGCTAACATATCAGAAAATATGAAGAATTCATTCTCATCCAAAATAGAAACTCTCAAGTCAGCCAAATCCATCTCTACATGCCATCAGCGAGTACCTCGTTGGCTGGAGGTTGCAGTACAGTGTGGTTCCTCAGCACATCCTTTTTCTCCCAGGCTTAGCTGCTACCAACTCGAGGCTGGCAGGTTGTGATAGGATGGGCAGGGTGCCAGGCAGCGTGGCACGTGCGGCGCTTCCTTGGTTAATATCAGCACTTGGCGCAGACAGTGTACGCCGCACGTCGTCTGCTCACAGCACGGCTGGTGTGCACTAAAAAATAACCCTACTCTTCTACAGTATTCCAAACACTCCTTTCTTACACAGGAAAAAAGGAGCTGGGCCAGTACCAGACTGCTAGCTGTAATAAAGAGGTCTTTATATACAGTAATCCTGTAGGATAAAAATTCATCAGATTTTTGTGCTTCAGAACACAGATCTTTCAAGATCGCAGAGGATCCCACCCCAGACTGCCACACCGGGCCTTCCTACATGGCACCAGCATCCACAGCACCTGCAGTCGGTGCCCAGCCTACGTCCTGGCAAGAGCATAGTGGACACATCCAGAATACTGCTTCCAGTTGTGCTCCCCTCTGATAAAAGAAAGACACAGATAATCTAGAGCAAGTTCAGCAGGACATGAGTAAGTTAAGGCCAGGAGGCAGCTGCAGCTGGAGCTCTTCCCTGTGAGGAGAGGCTGAGGGAGCTGGGCTGGGCTGGAGATGGATGGCTGAAGAGGGCCTAGCGGCAGCCTTGCAATATTAAGAGAAGGTGATTGAGAAGACGAAGCCAGGCTCTTTACAGATGTAAAGGACGAGAGGCAGTGGACATAAGAGGAGGCTCCTGTAATGTATATCCAAAAAAAGGGTATAAGGAACCAGCTGAGCTTTGGAACATTGAACCTTGAGCACTGGTTTCCCAGAGAGGCTGTGCAGTCTCCTGCCCCGGAGGTTTGCAAGACTTGACTGGATAAAGCCAACCAGCAGGTTGGACTAAAGACTTTCTGCCCTCCTTTCAGCCTGACTTATCCTGTGGTTCCTTCCCAGGTGCAAATGTAACATTTGCCTTTGTTGAATTTGTCCTTTGGACCCATTCTCCAGCCTGTACAGGTACCTGTGAAGGTGTCTGTGCACACATATATATACCTTCAGCATAGCTGCACGCCTAATTTAGTGTTATATGGAAGTTTCATGAGAGCATACTCCATCACCTCCTCCAGATCATGGAAAAAATGTTTAACTAGATGGATCACAAGACCCTGTGCTGCTCTGCTTGTTACCAACCTCCAGGTAGAGTACAACCTGTTAACCGCTACCCACTGGCTCTGACCACTCTGCCCAGTTTTACCCATCCATTTGTCTGTCTATGCATACTGCAGTGTCATAACTTGGACACTGGAAGCTACTTATAACCTATGAAAAATCCAGCACCCAGCACTTATCTCTTGAGCCTTCTTAGAAATGTCACATGAATCTGTTCATTTGTTTTTCATGCCAGCGCTAGTACCTTAAAGTGCTTCATGACATTTCCTTTTCTTGTCTTGAATTTGTCTCAGATAAGTCTGGTAGTGCTAAGACACAGATCATCCAAACTTTACCAGGAATTTAAAGTAGGTTTGGAAACATTGCATTGTAATCACCCTAAACAATGAATATTTCATTATTTTATAAAATTCTGTAGTAGACTGCTGGGAGTTTTCTCTTGTCTGACTTACTTAGCATATACCTGTAATGCTTTTATTAATGATTCAGGGACACATGAACAAGTGGAAGACTCTTTGGGAATTCTGTCCTTCACAAAATACTGTTCTTTATTATAAAGTGTGCTAAGGAAATTAGACATTCCAGAAAGAAGGACAAGTAAGATTTGTCTGGTTTGGTGCTGTCCTGGAAATGCAAACATGATTTTGCTGGCCAGTGTGCTCTGACTGTTTTGGTCTGCTTTGAATATATCCATAAAAGTTGAAAAAATTTAAGTGGTTTTAAACCAAACTCCATAACAGCAAGCTCCAAATAGCAAGGGATGTTTTTCAGTGTTTATTTACACACTCTTTGCTAGCTTTTAAAGTCCAAGGATATTTCAAGACAAAAACTTGTATTAAAATAAATTTTCCCATCAGCAACATAAGAATAAAAGGTAAACACATACTCCAAATAATTCTAAGCCAAGAAAATTCAGAGCTGAACTTATTTTTCAGCATGAACCAAGCTGACTGTAACTGATATATAATTGAGACAGTCAAAAAATTTAATGCTTCCTGGCATCGACATTGCAAAGGGAAATGTTTTAAAACAAGGTCTCTCAAAAAATCACAGAATGGCTGATCTTGAAAGCACCTTTGGAGACCACCTAGTCCAACCCCTTTGCTCAAGGCAGGGTCACCTAGAGCTAGTTGTTCAGGACCACGTCCAGTGAGGTTTTGAACATCTCCAAGAACAGAGAATCCTCAAAATTTCTGGGAAAACTATTCCAGTGTCTGCTGTGGGCAACCTGCTCCAGTGTTTGAATATGCAGTAGACAACCTTTTTCTAATGTTTAAGTGGACACACTGGTGCAGGACAGGAGCTGGGCTGAAAGCAGCTTCAGTTAGGTATGAGCTGAGTTTGGCACTGCAAAGTCTTCACGAGATGCTGTCTGGTTAAGCCAGTCACTCACATCCAAGGGACAGGACTGGGTGAAGTCCAGACTCACGGAATTGCTTCAGGTAGTCATTGTGGCCTGGAAAGACAGAAAAAGAAAGAATTTCAACTACTTCTTCAGAGTCATGGTTTCTTTATACTTGTCCTCTCCTTTTTCCTCCCTCTTTGCTTTGGGTTCTCACTCCAGAATTCCTTCATGACAAATAGTATAGTTCAAGCATGTCATCCCTGCAAGGCACCATTAAGGATGTTTTGATATTTTAAGGATATATCTCAATTTTTCAAGTTATTTCATATCAAGTTACAATTAAAAGCAATCCAAACACCATTTCTCTGTTTTGCTATGCACAGTTTCAGTAAACTTCTAACTTCATAATGTTCCATACTTCCATTCCCAGGCTGTCTCACTTCATTGTCATCTAAACATATCTGCCAGCATCAACAAGTAAACCAATGCATATGTTTCTGTTCATTTTAAAGAAATAAATCACAAATGTGCTTATTTCTAAATGAAGCTGATAAGTTCTTCAATAGATACAGACATTAGGAAAAACCCCTCAGACTCTGACTAGATTTACAATAAAATACTTGTGTTACTGAAACCAGAGTTACAAGAATGACTAAATTCACTGAACCAAGCACAAAGAGTAGAGCATTTTTGCCCAGAATATGTATGAGGCATCATATATTGCAAAACCTCAGGGTCACCCTAAGGCTCAGAACTGAAATGTCCCAATGAAAAGTGGAAGTTACTTGCGTATGGCTGCAGGTTATAGCAGCCGTCGGGCTGAAGCGATCCACAAGTGTCTTCTGAAGCACTCAGGGCCTCAAGCCAAGGCTGTTGCAACATCACCATCAAGGCCAGAGATGACGCTGCACTCCCATGGCAGCAGCTGGAGGTGGGCAAAGGCTGTGTCTGCGCCTGGGGTGACGCACAGTTCATTTTCTCTTAGGCTTGACCAGCTGCAAACAAAAGTCAGGGCTTTCAGCTATTCCTGAAAGGTTACTATTACTATTTATTATTACTTTTCAATACATTGCATGGTGTTTGTGTCTTGGTTTCTGTCTCAGGTCTTGTCTACAAGAAGCAAAAATTCACAGTATACACTTGATGTGCCACTCAAACACCGCAATAGGAGCTTTTTAAAAATTCTTTGATTGATAGCAGAAAACACAATGCACTCTGTAAGGGCAAGTATCACCAGAATCAGGTTTCTAAATTCAGTGTGGATGTCATGTGCACAGCACTTGATCCAAAGCCTGTTAAAATCAAGGAATTTCACATAAGGTCTAAGTATACAGAACGATCATAGAAATGTCAGGCTGGGTATTCTGGCCGAATTTTTAACAGAACTCACTAAAATACTTAAACTTTTCTTTTTCTTTTTTTAATGTGAGATGCACAAAAATATTGGCGTAAATCCTTAGATGCACTAGTGAGGTTGCCCGCTAGGAGCAGTTACTGACTCCTTATTCACTTCACCATCCACAAGTGCAGACAAGCAATGCAGAATTCCCTTTCCAGCTGTAGCTGTACAAAGTCTGCCTGTTACTCAGGACACCACAGTTATCACGAGATTTCTTACACATCACAGTGACCAAAATGATTTACCTTAAAAACAACAGCATTGCAAAGCCCAGCCCTTTGACCATGTATTATGTCCAACTCCATGCTTAGAACTGGTGCAGCAGTTCTCAGCAGAAAACGTGCTACATCCTGGGCTTTCCTGCCCTGTTGCTCTGTGCTGCCATGCCAGACTCCCTCCTCCCCTGAGATATCCTGTGCAAACAGGTGCTGTTCAGCTTGGGAAGACTGAAGAATCCCAGCCTAGAACAATACAGCTGAAGAACATCTGCTCTCTGGACTTCGCTCGAGGCCATTGAACCTATAACTGGTGCTACTATGCACAGAACAAGGAAATTTGTGTTCTGCAAGGTGGAAGCTGNTCTATAACTGGTGCACAGAACAAGCAAATTTGTGTTCTGCAAGGTGGAAGCTGTGAATGGGAACAATTGAATAATTGTAGGCTCAGAGGCAGAAATAACTTCAGCATTTGCAGAAGCGGTGCCTGGAGCACAGGTCTGCACTGGAGTATCCTGAACTTGTGCATCTCTCCAGACAGCAAATATCTAATTGTTACACAGAGAATAGAGGTCAGTTAGAAGAGTGAGTGGCATACTCTGAAAATGATTATTAGTTTATGCCTTTCTGGCAGTATAGGCAGAGGATCGTATAGTTTGTAGAACTGGATAGGACTGAGGCTTAGATTTATTTAGAACTTGCCTAAATAAATCTCCAGACATGAATTTACTGATTGAAACATGAGCACCTGTGATGAGTCAGGTCAGTGTTAGCTACATGACGAGTGTTTTCAATGTCTATACAGGCAGTTAGCAGAAACTAAAGATAAATGCACACTAAGATTCTACTTTATTATTAAGGAGATATGTGTGCGCTGCTGCAGTTGGACAACTTCCAAGGGTGATGTTGGCTTGTCTGAAGCCAAAGTGGGTTCTTCACACAGCAACAAAACCCCAGGATAGATCTGAAGCTATTCTGCTGTCAGGTGGTGGTTCCTCCCTGCCTTTACCTGTGCCCTTATACTCCCACCTCTCTCTCCTGCCAGCCTTGGAATCCATAGCTGTAGAGCTACTGAATCAGAGCAGTAATCCCTCTGAAAGGTAATCCTAGGCTCTGCTCTACTGGCACGGTGGACTGCCTTATCTTAACCTGACCCACAATCCCACCAGACCTTCGCTTTGCTTTGAGCAACAAGAGGTTGCTCAAGCCCTCAAAGTTAATACAGAACGGGTGAAAAATGATCTTGCAGTCTTCCGAAGGATGACTTGCTGAGTAACTGAAGAGGAAGTCTGAAAATATAGACTAATCTTTTCCTGACATCAAAATAATTACAGAGAGGAATCTCGAGATTGCTCATAGGAGCAAGATCTTTCTGACAGTTCTTTTCTCAGCTCTCTGCTCAGGCATTTTTATTGCCTCTCCTGGGATGATTTTCCTCATTTTAACTTATAAGAAGTAAGTTCCTAAGTAGGGAACTGAGTAAGGTCCACTAGCATAGCACAGATCCTCAGGTAACCATAAAACAATAGGGTATATGTAAAAGTTGAAGCAAGCCTTACTACACACGGGGTCAGAACATGACTTTTCTCTGGCTTTTCTCTGCCAGAGATTCCCAATGGTTGCATCTGATGAACAGCACAATGAAAAGAACTTAAAAAATGTCTCTGTTACTGATAGCCATGACTACTGTGGCAGAAGATATGGATCTGTCTAGTGTGACTCATGGGGTATTTCAAATATTGCAGTGCCATGTATTTACTTGTGGATATTATGTTTCCCATATTCTGTGGAGAAGCACCAGTTATGGAAGTGTCACATTTCATCCAACCCTGACACCGGAGAAAGGCAAGGTCTTGGGGGGTAAGAAATGCTTGGTTGGCTCCCTAAATCTTTGTTCCCTCACTTTGCAACACAATAGCTGGCTCGGAGAGGAAGTCTTCACATTTTTGGTCTGCCTGCAGGACATGTTTGGCTGCACAACATAACTGTGGTTTTCCTTCCTATTAAAACCAGGATGTCATGTATTCAGCCCTTTATTTTGGTTATGTAAATGTATGCCATTCAGTGTAGAAAGAGCCTGCCCCAACCTACAGCACACAGCGCTGCGCTGCTCGGAAACCCTCACACCAGGGCCAGGGAGGGTGTCCAGGCCGGCCACCAGCCTCCCGCGGCCCTGCCAGGCTTGCAGGGTGACAGCGCCTGCGCCCTGTCACCATCACGGTGCCACACGCCGGGTGCGCGCACTGCCAGGGGAGGCTGGTAAAGGTAATTCCTCAAGGCAGACACATTTTCCACGAAATGTGGAGGCAGTTGGGATAAACCACGATTTTCGGCCCCCTCAGAGCTGAATCCCAGAGGAAGCATTTTCTTGTTCGTCCTTCGGTTTGTTTTATAGCATTTTTAGTTCGTTTGTTTTCATAGCAAGGCTAGGAAATCTTGTTTTATAAACATGGGAGCAGAGAGGACAGTGTAGCCATGTAGCCCTACAGTATAGTATTGTCTTTGCTAGTAAGAGGCTGCGATCTTGTAGTGAATTTGCAAGGCCTGAGGCATGAGGCTGTCTGAACTTTTCTTCACTGTCCTTCAACTTTTTTTTACTTTCTTAAGCAATTTCTCTAACTGACCAAGGGTCTATGGCTAAGTGTTTGTGTGGTATAGCCATGGTTTTCGATAAAATAAATGCTCGTCACTCTCTATGTAGAATAAGATATTTACCATGCTAACTTTATGATGTAGTGTAGAGAAACATAGGCCTGGAAGAACAGCAGAGGCTTTGGATGTGGGGAAGTGGGGGTATGTGATGTGGCGTAGAGCAGTGGAGGTGCGGGATGAAGTGGGATGAACAGGCCTGGCATTGGGGACCTCACAGCTACAAACAACTAACACATGGTCAGTTAACAAAAATACAGATTTGGCGTGGACAAAACTGGGTTTTGGGATAACAAAGAGAACAAATAAGAGACATCTAGCCTATGTTAAAGGTACTAGGTATTATAAATTCAGATGTAATATAGAGATGCCCGCCAGTGACAAAAGAGCAAGGGTACAAACACAAATTTGAGAGAGAGGAAGAAGAAACCATGAACATGAATATCACATTTCTCCTAGAAAATGACTCTAGATGTTACAGATCACTGCAGCAGCCTGCAGTACCAATACCAGAGAGAAACCACAGGTCTGAGAAGGAGAACATAACACCAGGAAAAGGGGCAGAAAGTAAGAAGTATATATATAATTATTTTAACCGTATTATTATTATTATTGAAACTTTTTCTGGATAGTAGTACTCTTTCTCTTACTGTAATAAGGACATCTGGAAATGCTTTTTGGATTAGACTGGATTAGACTTCAATATATAACTAAGAATTGATTCATGGCTTTGTATACAAGGTGCTTTTCCTGTTTGTCTATAAATAAAATTTGAAATACAACAATAAAGAGTCTGATAAGTGAAAGTAAGGACCTGCAGGTCCTCAGGCCCGGTTCCAGGGTAGGATCCCACGGCCAAGCCCAGCGTGTGCAGGGGAAGAGGTGCCTCCAGAGCGGCTAAATCACCAGCGCACAGATCAGGAGGCTCTGTGTCCGTTCACAGTGTTGTGAGCCTGGTCCCTGCCTTCAGCCAGCTCCTGAGTGAGGTGACCTGCTGGGTGAGACGTCTCCTCTAACAAGGTGACCGGCCTTGAAGTCGGCAAGGGGAGTCAGCAACAAGACTTGCATTATGTTTGGTACTCTGAACTGGCAGATATGCAGAGTCCACAGCTTAGTGGGAGATTTATCAGCAATAAATCTTCTCTCTCTCAAGGTCCCCATCTATCACTCACTGTGTGTTAATGCTCTAGTGAAAAAAATATATATATTTATCGTATTTATGAAGGTAGGTTCAGGAGGTGTCCCTGCTGGAGCACGGGGGTTGGACTAGATGATCTCTAGAGGTCCATTCCAACCTCAACCATTCTGTGATTCCATGAAAGTGGGAACTAATGGTCAGCCAGATCATACTGAAGGAGGCAGTAAACATCTTTGCATGTCTGGGATTTTTCTTTTCTTACTCTTAGACATATAGATGCCTAAAACAAAACCAGAAGGCATTTTAAAGATGAGAAATTTGGCAGAACGAGGCCAGAAAAGTTTACTCTTTAAGCTTTCACCTGCTGTTACTGCTTTTGTGCAGCACTCTCTAAGCACAGGAGTGAGATGTACAGAAATGCTCCCTGCTCTGAAGCATGCACAGCATGATTAAGAGATATTTTTGTGGATAGGGAACTGAGATATGCAGAACTGTGCTTAGGGTACTTAGGAATGACTGCTGTGACTTATCCGTGGTTTCGCAAGGACTCCCTGAAAGGCAGGTGCCACAGAAAGGGTCACTGAGCCCAGTCCTTCCTCATCGCAGGCACCGTGTCACACTATCTCTTTAGAAACATCTCCACACAGAGTTATTTCTTATTTACAGCAAACCAAACCAACTATCATGATTTTATCCTTTCCTCTTGCCATACTGTTTTGTTTCCCCCAGCAAATGTTAATGCATTCTGACTTTTAAAATTGTGTTAGTTTTACTAACACTAGGAGAGAGAATTATAATAATAAGGAAATACCAGCACAATATATGGCTCCTGTACAACATATGGAAATTTAATGTGCTTCATATCCCAGCTTTAACAATTAATGAAGGCATCAAGTTCCTCAAATGGTTCCCATGGATGCAAATAGCACTATTGATTTCCATTGTGTTTTGGAGGTTTGGAGACAAGGATTTACTGCAGAACTAGCCTGAGATGGTTCCTGTGAATAGCCCAAGTGGCTTAGCATCCAGCAGCATGCAGAGACAATGAAGAAATACTTGCATTATTGGTGCTCCAGAGAAAGGAAGACTTTGCTGTCCAGGTCTATCAAGCCAATCCTAAGTTTATGTCCAGCAACTTCAGCTCAGTGCATGCTGGGGAAGAAAGGTCTGTGAAATCAGTCTTAGTTACATAAAAAAGGGGAAGAGGGGACAAAACCCTTTCCAAAATCACTAAAAATACTCATGCGTTGATATTCTCCCTGCTGAAAGCAGTGAGATGGCATTCGCTTTTGGGCTAATTAAGGTCAAGAAGCCATTGATATTACAGGTTACCTATTCATCAGTCTCAGTCTGAACTGTCTTTGGAAATCAGAAACAGAGATGAAATCCAGCGCAGTTTTGACTGTGTTGTACGCAGTTACCCTTCTCACCTAGGTCAGAGAGACACCAGGGAGAAGAGAGACACCAGAGAGCAGGGAAACTGGTTGCTGTCAGCATTTGTGAAGCAGTTGCACCACCTTAACAGGCACGGTTCTGCAGGCTCTAAGGATTGCCTTTCTGTGTGAGATGAATAATAGCAGATACAATGCTAGCTGAGTAGCAGAATGTTTTCTCTTTTGCCTTCTCTTGTTTTTTTGTTTAGCCTCGTGAATTTCTGTGTCTAGTTTGTACAAAGTGTGATTTAAAAAAAAAAAAGTTCATATGAGATTCTCTTGCCAGAGCAAGGCCACAATACAAAGTGAGTAGTCTGCAGGTCACATAACAAGGCTGAGCATGATAAAGTGATGCACTTGCATCTACCAAAGGGAAAAATGCTTTTGAACTGGAGGATGGGAGAGAGGGCAGCAGAAGCAGAGCAAAGAGATTCACTTTGCTCTGGTGAGAGAGCAAAGATTCGTATGTCGATCTCATCACTGCATCTGGGCTCTGCATGCACTCAGCTTCTGCTTCTTAAATACATCTACATACACAAAAGTAGCTTTGATTGTCAGGGAGAGAGAGAATAGAAAGCCCTCTGAGAGCAGTTGGCCTTAAGAAAGCCCAGCACTACAGGGTGCTCTGTTTTAGCTGGAAAAAGCAGTGGATGTGACAGCAAGGGCTATTCAGAGAAGTCCCAGGCTGGCTGAGTGTTGGTTGCAACTTTTCATGGACCTGAGCACCCAGAGACCCAAATAACAGAGCCTGAAGCTGGCCCAGGTGCCACTCGGTAGGTAATGGTTCCTGTGGCCAGGGGACACGCATGACCCCAGCCAGGGCGGGTTGTATAAGCATCTAACAGAAGGGCCTTTTTAAAGGACTTTTTTTCTTTCTTTTTCCCTTGATTGTGTTGTGATCTGTAGTGGTATAGATTAATCCTCCAGCATAAAAAAAAAATCTCTTTTCTGCAAGGATGAAAAGGAGAATCTAAAACCTTTTCTCCACAGGCTAGGCAGAGCCCTCAGAACTAATTAGCAGGGAACAAATTGTGCTGATAACTCTTCATTTTCCCTTTCCTGGACCGGCAAAAAGCACAAAGATTCAGCACACCATTAAAATTAAAATTTATTGCATTTATTGCAGGGAGCAAGCCTTTTAAACGTAGGAAATGGGAGGCTTTAGTGGAGATAAAACCTTTTACATTTTGGTTTCCTGCCACTGTTCAGTGCATAACCAAGGAAAATGCAAAAGCCTGTTATCTCGCTCTCCTATTTCCTTGGACTCGGTAGGGCCCTTGGTGACTCAGAGACCAGGCTGCTCTTGATGCAGATATTCCTCCATATCAGCTGCTGTCAGCTGACTGCTTCTTTCGGTGCCCTAATCCACAGCCAGCCTGGAAACCATCTGCTCCTCTCAGGGTAACACTTTATTTACCTGTGCTAAATCCTGAAGAAACTCAGTGTTTTAGAATAGAAAATACATTACGCTCAGCAAGTGTTGTCAACACTGATTTAATAGCACGTAATAAAACTTTCATGGAAGTGCTTTACAGTGCCTTGCCCCAAACCAAAGGCATGTTTAAAGGCTGCTTCCTGACCTCTGGATCCCAGACAGCAGCCTGATTTTACATCACAGTTGAATCTGGCCCCTTGCCTGCTTACCCTGACTGTAGGTTAAGTGCTGCTCTCCTTTCCGTGTTCAAACTTGAAGATAGATTTTAAAGGAAATGAGAGTATTGCCAGAGGAAAATTGTTCAAGAAAGCATGTTTTTGTGTTGTTCATTTTAACAGTAACAATAACAAAAATCTTTGCATATTTCTTTCTCTTTCCCAAGTGACAAGTCCTTAAAAGTCAATGGACAAAATTCCACTGGGTAAAGTTTTAACTGCATCAGACACCAGGAATTCTATTGTTGACTTTGATGCAGTAAGGATGTGAGATAGGCATCTCCAAAGTGGGCTGCTCATGTTTAAATACTAAATTGTTCTGAAAAATGTAGCAAGGTTCCTGGGTCAACCCTCTGTTTTCTGGTGGTACTGAAATCGGAGCAGCTAACTTGCACATTCCCATTCCTTACCTTATACAGTATCTTCTCTACAAGCTATGGCTTGAAATAAGGTGCAAGCTAAAGAATAGCCAGCTCAGTGGAAAGTTAATAACAGGGCCAGAAGATGGTCAGAGAGAAAAGCATGGGTAGAAATTATGGCTTTGGGCTTAATTTCAGCACATTTAGAGATGATACATGATAACAACAAATAAACCTGTAGCATCCCCAACCGCTCCAAGGCAACAATTACTTTCCTTGTTTACCAGTATACCCCTACAAACAATATTTGGATGGTTTGAGTATCTTCTCTTCCTCTGAGTATCTTCTCTTCCTCTGAGTCGCCCAAGAGAGCTGGTCATGTAAGAAGGGACTATTAAAACTAGACCCCAGCACCCCTCTCTGAAATACCTATATCAAGCTTATCTCCATTCATGCTTAAGGAGGAGCAGGATTTCCATACTTGAGAGAAAGATTCCCAGTGATGCTGAGAGTGTATTGTTGTTTTGGATTAGCTGATTATTTTTCACTGTTTAACTAAAAGAAATTCTGCCTTATTACATCATCTGGAAGTGGTGAAAGCCTGACCACTGTGCCCTTGGTCCTGCTAAGCCTCTCCTAGCAGGGGGCCTACCTCCCAGCAGAAGTTTTCTTCCTGAGTAGGCCAGCTCTGAAAATTTGCTGGGGAAGCCCAGGTAACAAACAGAAACCCTTTAGAAAGTGTAGATGCTGTGTTTTCCAGGGAGTTTGAGCTTTTTCTTCAGTGTCCTCTTCGGCTGCTGCATGACTCCTCTTCCAAACTGCTTCTGGAACCAACCTGTCCTAGGCGCATCCTTGGACTTGACTTGCCTTTAAATGTCCATGGAACTCACAGAGAAAACCTCCTTACATGCTCCTAATTTCTGTAACTGATGTCATCTTACAAACTACATTGGGGCCAAAATCTCTGTTACAAAACCAGTCTATTAAAACCAGGCTTAACCTGCAGCTGTAGCATCAATTTCTACAATCCTCATACAAGCCAGACCCACCATGCACCATTTAGAGCCCCCTTTCTCCTGAGGACTGGATCTGCCATCTCATCACACAGCAAAAAGCGCTTTCCCCAGCAGAAGTCCCAATGCTATTAATGGAGCTATTCAAAGACAAACAAGAGGGGAAACCCAAGCCCAGCTGATAAACATACTCTGTGTATGTAATTATGCTGCACATCTCTGCATCTCTGTGTGACTCTATCCTGGGCCTGTTTTTTTCCGGCATTAGGATATTTCCTTTAGATGCTAGACACATATATCCTAGATCTTTAATGAAAAATATTTGATGGGTTCAGTTGCCAGTATTATGGCATTCGTATGTCAGTTGGGAACTATGTCAGGAGGGCTTGACTGAAGTGACATCCTTCTTAGCATCTTCAAAACTTTTCGTGTTGTGGCTCTTTTTCAAGGGCTCTCTCTGTGCATCACAAACAGAGTACAGGTGCTTGGTTCAGAAAAGGGGGTCAATCAAGCAGTAGAGTCAAATTAAATTCAGGTTTTAAAAGCACCAGTTAGTATAACTAAGGGTGTCTGAGAGTACTACTGCTTTACTTCTAGCCTCCATCTCTTCTCAGGAGTGCTTTCTTTTTGATGGCAGAGTACTTAGAAGTGCTCAGCTTCTCAAGCTCATAGCCCAACACTTTGGAAAAGGGAAGAGGCTGGATGAATAGCAGCTGTTACTGAGACAAAAAGTTAGTAGCAGGTTTTCCAGCTCAGTATTGTTCTCTGGAGTGAATGTACATATAAGATATAAACCTTATGATTTTAGGAAGAAAATAACACTTGATAATAGAGGAAAGAAGCATTGAGGGGGAGAGGAGTTAAAAGAAAACATGCTCTTTCCAACAGTATTGACAACAGATGTAGGGTAGTGATGTACGAAGGTCATGCCATTCTTGTAGAGAGAATGATAGATATGAGATCTGGTTGACATCAGAGGAAAAGAAAGTAATTGAAGATGTACCTGCAACAACTGTGGTTATTTTGGCTGCCATCCTGAGGCACTTAACGCTTCTCTCATGCAGCCCCAATTCTGGATGCTGCAGTGGTACCTCTGCTGTACTGGAGATACTCAGGAGGCCTCATTCAAAAACCCATTCGAATCAATAGAAAGCCTGAACTAATAGAGTTCAGCTGACTAGAATGAGAATAGGTACAGTTAACCTATGAGCCATTCCATCTTAAAGGAGACATCTAAAGTAAGTCAGAAAAAGTGGATCCTAAAATACCTATTGCCATTTTCTATAAAAGCCTAGAATGACCAACTTTTAGTTAAATATATGCATCCGCATGGCAGGCCTCTGAAATGAGGTAAGATGAATACTCTTCCTTACAAAACAGCAGAGGACACTCAAGCTTTAGTACCAGAAGAGAAGGAAAATCTGAGGTGAAGGCAGAGTACAGGTCAAGGAGGTGCTAAAGTTGATGCTAACACATGGTGAATGCACAACCCCAGGTTAGGCACATATGTTACTCATGCTGAGGAGAACACGGCCAGGCGCCAGGGCAGGCAGAGAGCCCAAACTCCAATTAAGATGAACAGCCACAAAATATCTCCAGTGTCATTAAATGCAAAAGCTAAGACATTTTCTTTTCACCATCAGAAGGAGGAGACAACATGCCTCTTTTATGCCACACATCAATGGGTAACATTTACCTGGCCTGGAGAAGTCCTGGGCTCAGATCCACCACCACCTGAATAAACACATCTGTCTTCTCACCTAGACTTCAAGAGAATCCTAAGGATCAAGCAATAGGGCATTTGGCAGAGGACTCTTGTCAGCCTCTGCACTGAGCTAGCTGTGCTGGGTATAACATCCCTCCATACTGATGGAAACTATTTGAATAGTCTCACCCCACTCATGGTATCCTTGTATCTCTCCAGAATCTGGCAGCCCCTCCAACTTTTTCTCACCACAATTTCATTAGTCATTACTGATATATGAATTTTAACTTTTAGTGAGACATCCTAGCACTTCTAACAAATCTAGCACAGGCTATGTGCTGGTCACCAACAGAGGCATCTACTCCCATTATTGCTAAAAGCCTCAAGGGTTTTTTGGTTTTTTTTTTTCACATTCACAATGAGTCTCCTGTCATTTTTCTGAGGCTAATGTGAGCTCCTCTCCCAGTAAAAGAAGCTTCCAATGGAAACTCAGTGGGACATGGCTACATCACAGCCTCCTCCAGCTTGCTTCTCCTCTGCAGAGTTTTGAATGATATTTCTTCTTAAAACAAATCCAATTTTGGTCACTTCTGGTGCAGATGATGTATGGGAGCTGGCTTCATATATCAATGGCCTACTATAGGGTCTCACAAGGGAGACACTTATCCCTTACCTTTCTTTTTCCGCATGAATTTTGAGCTGTTTCCTTTCAATTTGCCATTTCCTTCTTGGTCTCTACAACACTATAGCTTTTTTTCAGGGAGAGTTTGTCTCCAACAGCGCAAGCTATTTTAATAGTATGACCTGGATATATGTGGGCAGTAAATAATACAGTAGTAAAAAAGACAAACAACACATTTGCTGCTAAGGAAACTTGAGAAGCAGAGAGGGTGTCAACTGGAGACTCATAAACATGATCTTTAGAGCAATTAATTCCCCTGCTACTTGGAAGCCCTAAATCCTGCAGATCAGCAAGAAGTTTAGGGATGTAACCAGCCTGTAAGACCACAGGAATTACTGTGCTGGAGCATAACCTCTCATTCCACCTGGGTTTGACAATACTAAATCCCTTGGAATCCATTGGTGGACAGGAGCAGGATAACCTGCTCCACTCGAAATGGTTACCCTTGTTTCTGATGCCTAGAGATCAGTCTCAGCCCAGAAACACCAGTAACTGCATCGCTTCCAAAAATCAGTTAGGAAGAGCTGTAATATTGAGATCAGTGACAGTTCTTTGTTGGAAAAACTAGACTTTTATAACTCCCATTTACTTGCTGGTTTGTTTATTTTAACTATTTAGGTGATCATAGGCAAATATCACAGATGCTGAACTAGGCTAGTCTACTGGTTGTAACCAGGGGATAGAGAGGAACAAATTCAGTAACTTTTTTTTCCTCTCCTCAGGCTTTGATCACTTTACTTGCTTCATGCATGTCACCCTTGTTAATTGTGATTAATTGGCCATGAGTCTGTTCTCTTTTTTGCAAATCCCAACAAGTAGAACCAACTTAAGCAAAACAAATGCTTGATAGAGACAGCAGCCTTCTGACAAACCTGAAAAAGGCCGTGGTCCTACCACTTGCCTGTCATGAACCAGATCCACGGCAAGTTGCCTGTCTCATCTTGTCTGATGGAGGGAGCAGGACGTGCTGTTGCCCTTTCTAGCCCTCCTATCTAGCCCTACTTAGCTTGATCTTCCTGGGACCGCAAAGGTCTGGACCTCACACACTTTGGGCCATCTCCAGTTTTGCTCACAGTGTTTAGGAGCCTAGTTATCTTACTTGAGCTTTTTATTCCTGAATCTCCTTAATTCAACCTTTCTCCTTTAACAGCTCTGCACTTTAAATAAAAGTGTTTATTTCAAACCACATGGAGGAAAAAGAAAAGGCTTCAAAATCTAGCAAGAACAGTACCTCATTTAGAAAGGCATGATATTTCCTTCAACAAGGAGCAAGAAGGGCTGTAAGAATCCCGTGGGCTCGGGCTCTAGAAGGAAGGGGGGCCCAAGAGAGCTGGTCAGTACTCAAGCAGCACTTCCTCCCTCCACGCTCAGGAGCAGGGCATCCCTGTGCGTAAGAAGTCAGGCAGAGGGGGCAGGAAGCCTGTGTGGATAAGCAAGGAGCTGCTGGCAAAACTCAAACAGAAAAAGGCACTATACAGAAAGTGGAAAAAAAAGGACAGGCTGCTTGGGAGGAATATAGGAATGTTGTCAGGGAACGCGGGAAAGCTAAGGCACAATTGGAATTAAATCTGGCAAGGGATGTTAAAAATAACAAGAAGAGCTTTTTTGAATATATCAATGGCAAAAGCAAGATTAGGGAAAAACGTGGGCCCACTGGTGAACAGAGTGGGTGCCCTTGTTATGAAAGACATAGAAAAAGCAGAGTTGCTGAATGCCGCCTTTGCTTTGGTGTTTACCAAGGGCAGCCCTCTGGAATTCCAGAGGCTAGAAACAAGGGAAGGTGCCTAGAGAGAGGAAGACTTGCCCTGGGTAGAGGAAGATTGGGTCAGAGAGCGCTTAGGGAAACTTGATATCCACAACTCCATGGGCCCCAATGGGATGCAGCCAAGTGCTGTGTGAGCCAGCGGATCTTATTGCTAAGCCAACTCTCCATCATCTTTGAAAGGGCCTGGAGAATGGGGGAGGTGTCAGAGGATTGGAAGAAAGCCAATGTCATGCTGGTCTTCAAAAATGGCAAGAAGGATGACCCAGACAACTACAGGCCAATCAGCCTCACCTCCATTCCTGGAAAAGTGATGGAACAGCTCATCCTGGTTGTTGTCTCTAAACATGTGGAGGATAAGAAAGTGCTCAGGAGTAGTCAACAGGGATTCACCAAGGGGAAATCATGCTTGACTAACCTGATAGCCTTCTGTGATGGAATGACTGGCTGGGTAGATGAGGGGAGAGCAGTGGATGTCATCTATCTGGAAGGCTTTTGACATTGTCCCTCACTGCATCCTCCTGGGCAAGTTCTGGCGGTATGGGATGGATGAGTGCACGGTAAGGTGGATTAACAACTGGCTGGATGGCAGAGCTCAGAGGGTGGTGATCAGTGGTGCAGACACCAGCTGGAGGTCTGTAGTTAGCGATATCCCCAGGGGTCAGTCCTCAGCCCAACCCCGTTCACTTTGTTCATCAATGACCTGGATGAAGGCACAGAGTGCTCCCTCAGCAAGTTTGCTGATGATGCCAAACTGGTGATACCCCAGAGGGCTGCGCTGCCATCCAGAGGGACCTGGACAGGCTGGACAAATGTGTGGAGAGACACCTCATGAAATTCAACAAGGCCAAGTGCACGGTCCTGCACCTGGGGAGAAATAACCCCAGACACCAGTACAGGCTGGGGACCGACCTGCTGGAGAGCAGCTCTGCTGAGAAGGACCTGGGCGTCATGGTGGACGACAGGTTGACCATGAGGCAGCAGTGTGCCCTCGTGACCAAGAAGGCCAATGTCATCCTGGGGTGCATTAAGAGGAGCGTCTCCAGCAGGTCGAGGGAGGTGATCCTGCCCCTCTACTCAGCCCTGGTGAGGCCACATCTGGAGCACTGTGTCCAGTTCTGGGCCCCACAGTACAAGAGGGATGTGGAGCTGCTGGAGAGAGTCCAGCGCAGGGCGACGAGGATGATCAGGGGCCTGGAACATCTGTCCTGTGAGGAGAGGGTGAGGGAGCTGGGCCTGTTCAGCCTGGAGAAGAGAAGGCTGAGAGCGGACCTGATCAGTGTCCACAGGGAGGCAGTGAGGAGGATGGGGCCGATCTCTTTTCAGTGGTGGTCACTGACAGAACTAGAGGAAATGGCCACAAAATTAAGCACTAAAAGTTCCACAGGAACTTAAGGAAATTTTTTTAAGAGTGAGAGTGCAGGAACAGGCTGCCCAGAGAGGTTGTGGAGTCTCCTTCTCCGGAGATCTTCAAAACCCACTTGGATGCAGTCCTGTGCCATGTGCTCTAGGTGACCCTGCATGTGCAGGGGGGTTGGAATAGATGATCTCTAGAGGTCCCTTCCAACCTTAAGGATTCTATGATTCTATCTTTTTCCCTTTGATAGATTGTTCATATAGATAGCTATCATTCATAGCAATATCTCTTAATCTATCCCATTTGGCTCTGCTTTCCTGCATGCAAAGGCTTTCAGACTACATTTGTAAAGGAGGCCTGTCCATCCTCTGGAGCACTGACTGGCACATCCCATCTGTGCAGTGACACCATGAGCATTGGTCCCTGCCCTGGCTTTCACCATGCCAGGGAACACTTTCTCACAAAAACTCTTGGGGGTAGCCTAGAGTGGGGTAGGAATGAAAGGGAAGAAGGAGGGGAGGAAGGAAGGAAACAAAGATGCGTGGGTATTTGGACAGACAGTAAGTCATGCTGCTTGGTATCGGCACCAGCAAACAGGAGATGGTTTGTGTCATTTAGCAGTACAGCTGTAACCTAAATGAATTTGTTCCAGAGGTGGGAACAGGCTGCACAGTGCTCTAGGAGCCAGGATGGTATCTGTCTCGCTCACCTGCAGGTGAAAGTTGCTTGAGAGCAGAAATGGAGCGCAGTCCTGTGCTATGGGCCCTGGCTGAGACCAAGAGCAGCTGTGGAGTCAGGCTCAGAGGTTTGAATGAGAGGGCTGCAGGGGTCTGGGGTGAGGGAGAGGGAGCTGCAGTGGGTAAACTTGTCCCTTCCCAACATTTTTGCCTTCATAACACTCAAATTCATTTTCACTCAGGTCTCAGGAGAGAGGTTCGCCAGCCATTTTGTGGAGCAGGAAGGACATGGAATAAGCACATTCTTTTATCTCTTTTGTATAGGGTGACATTGCAATTTCGAGAGGTAGTCGCATGTCCTACCTTGGAAGCTGAATTGCCTTAGGCTTCCTGTGTAGCTGATAGGAAGGGTGCTCAAAATGGCTTTCCAGAAGATCCAAAATTAGAATTACCCTGTAGGGATTCTTTTTTCTTTCCATCAGCTGCAATTAAACGCTCTTAATTTTGGCTCTTTGAGTTTCACCTACATCAGATGCCTAAGGACAGAATGAGTGTCCATCTCAGACTGCAAGTGTGACTTGCTGAGCTGCATTGACACCCAGCTGTCACAATTCAATTTGCTAATCAGCACTGGTTAGGAAAGCAGTGCTGCTGAGGGATGGAGGGAGGGAGAAAACTGTATGCCAAATTATTCTGGATTTGCCGCCCAAGGCATCTGCTCACATTTTAAGTATAAATAAGCCACATATTAGATGCGGATGGTTCATGTGGCAGTCAGCCTGATCCTACTCTCAGTTTGTGGATGATCACTAAAGAAAACAGAGAAGGGAAAACTGTGTCTAAGCAGGTAAAGAAAACAACTATTACATAACAATGAGTTCTTAATTGTCCAGGTGTGCAACCAAAGCAAACCAGCTCTACAGCTGTGCAGATACTGTGATATTTACTGATATCTCAGCATGATTCAATATGGGAAATAATGGATTAGAAAGGAATACAGTCCATAGAAATTCCAGTATTCTGGAAACTGCAGCAGTCCGAGCTGCAGGGTACAAACCCAAGGGACACCTGGAGCCGCTTGTCCTGTTGGGCAGCCCGTGCCTGCAGCCCTGTGAGGTGAGTGCTGAGGCCCGAGCCTGTGGGAGGGTGGTAGCTGGGGCTGCTGAAAGCCCATGCGGGCAGCTGTGAGACTAAGCAAGCCTCGAGCTCAGTCTCAGAAACAGGAGATCACTCCTTGGAAGTTGTTATGGAACCCCCGGATGGGTTGCAGAAGCTGTTAAAGCAAAGCAGAGTCTTTCTGTCATTTCATGTGTGTGGTAGACCATAAAAAACATGCTTGAAAATAGCACCAAGTTTTTTAACCTGTTTCGCACACAGCAGCACTCTTAATGTGATGGTTCATGGAATATTGGCCTGATTCTCATAAAAAAAAAAAAAAAAAGAAGAGTAATTTACCTGCAGGACACTGGCCTGCTGCTATTGAGCTGCAGCTAAAGTGTTAATTATCTGAAACAAAACAGGGCATGAGGAAAACCCATGGCCACTGTTCTTTGGTGACTTCATTTTCCTTCATCATTCCTCAGTCTTCTTTTTATTCTTTTTAAGGTTGCAGTAATTTTGGCTGCGGTTAGCACTCAGCCTAGGCTGACATGTACTGGCAGGCATGGTCCTGGCATCTCTTCATCCCTGTGCCAGGAGCACTATCTGGATAGCAGGACCAGCTGCTTGGGTTTTGGCCTCCTAAGTGCTGGTATTTTATTCTGCTTTCATGTCACTGAATGAGGTCACCTTAATATAAATAACTCTAACACTGGTTGTTCTCTACACAAAGGAGCAGCTAGAGAGAAGGACTTTGAGGAAGACATCCTATGTGCATGGGCTTGGGCTTGGCCTGGCTAAGGGCTGCCCAGAGAAACCGGCTGTTCCAGGGAAACAGCCGGTCTGTGTCAGCTGCGCTCCCGCTGCGCGGTCAGCCTAGACCTCTGGGTAGCTGTCTCTGGAGTTAATGGTGTCTAGAGCCACTCAGCTCGCACCAACGCTACTGTACGTTTTAGATGGCACCTAATAAACTGATCTTGGTTGCAGAGATAGTTGTACGATGCTTTTTTCTTTCTGGAGGACTTCATGTCAAATATCCTCTAGGTCATTAGTGCCCTATGATGTGACTATTATGGGAGAACAACAGCTTTTCTTTGTCTTTGTGGTTGGGTTGGGGAGTGACCAGACAGTGCTGCGTTTCAGTTCTGATAAATTAATTCCCATTTCCTTCCTCATCAGTCCATCTGCTGCCAGCCTCCTGCTGACCTTCATCCTTGTGTCATTCAGATAAAAATTGCTAATTATGGAGACTTTACTCTTATTCCCAGCTCCTGAGGCTGGGTTCACTTCTTCTGAGTGCAGCTGACACTGAAGACACAGCGGTCATTGCTCTGCCCTGTAGTCACTGCACTTCTCATCGGCTTAGTGCTTCCTGTAACAACCCAGGTCAGCCAGCGGAGCCAATGTTTAGAACTGATGAATAAGAGGATGCTGCCTATTTAAAAAGAGTGCCCAAGAGACAGTGATGGTCAGAGATGTTGTCCAAACTCCACTGAAGAAGGCGCTGACCAGTTCAGCGAGGAAAGAAACAGAGCACCGCACAATCTGTAAAGAAAATGTTTTATTTAAAGTGTTAAATACCATCACCAGAATGAATTTGATTTACATTGGTTGGTGTTCATTAACAGGCCTAATCTGCCTTTTTTTTTTTCTTTTTCTTTTTTTTTTCCCCAGCTGTAATTCCTTTTAGCTTTTTAAAACATACTATGTACAAGACAGCAGTGATCACTGGAATAGTGCTACTTACATGACTAAACCATAAGTAGAGTTGCAGATGTGTGAAAATTAAAAAAAAATACAATTTATTAAAATAAATACTGCATAATGACAAGTATGTACAAATCTCCCATGCGTCATGTCCTTGATTTTAAAATTTGAAATAATTTATATAGGACTATGTATACAAGAATGTGTGAGTGCAGCTCACAGTTCCAGGAAAATGGTTATGTATTTTTCTTTAATCATAGGGGATACTGTTGACTGCATGTGGCATTATTTATTTGTTTGCTGGTACACAGGTGTCTAAATTATTTCCATAAATACAATGTTTACCAGTCTGCCCATTAACTTAACAATAATCCATTATATAATCTCTGAAGACAAGACACAATCTTGCTTTATATGATATTGCACAAAGTAAAAGGCATTTTAAGTGATACTATTATTACTTTTGCTCTCTGAAGAGGCTTGTACAATTTTTAAATGGGAAACAATAGATTTTCAAAAAAAAATCAGAATAATTCTGTGTGGCCTTAAATGTAATACAGATTTCAAAAATTATTGCAAGGTTTCAATATTAAACCTTAAATAGGTGTTAAAGGCATATAAAGACCCAGAAAAAAATGGGACAGTTTGTTATTAAATGTTAGTCAGTTACATTCCCTTTAAATAACGTAATTTAATGAGAAGCTTGAACTTGCAGCACCACCCAATGGTAGTTACTGTCCGCTACAGAAAACAGGTTTTTGAAGCTCTGTTACCTGCACTGTGGGGTGGTAATGGTGACAAATAACTCTTCGAGAGGTACTGATAAACTTTCTTTAAGGCTATTTTATGAACCAAAGATTGACATTTTTTCTGACTGATATTACCAAATTATAACTCTTCCAACACAAATGTAGTCCATGAAAATTGAACTGTACAGCAGAATGATAAGAATTAGTAAGCTTGTGTTGTTTTTATAAACCCAAGAACGTAGCAATGTATTTGGTTTAGTGCAAATAAAAATATTTAAATTTATTTCAAAAAAAAAAATCAAACATCTACTTAGATTTTCTTCTTTCCAAAAACCTTCAAGAAATGATAGTTCAGCCTTTGAATGAATGATGCTGGTGCTGAAAACAAATTTATTGACAACATCTTACAATGGTCATATGGTTCCAGTATTTTGCTGTAGAATTCAATTTGAAGGTGAGAAAAAAAATGAAAATAATTTACCATGCACTGTACAATAAATTGCAAAAAGTTCAAATATCTTCTTTATCAAATACATGCTGAATTACATTAATGTACTCCCAAGCCATGTTGCAAAATCCTTTTCAACATGCTTGAAAAAAAGTAAGTTCTTAAACAATATTTTTCTCAAATAATTCAGAAGTGCAGAACAATCTGCAACCCTGAACCAAATATGGGGCATAAGAGAGTAATAAGTCAAAAGGTAGCCATTTCAGAATATGATGATCATCCTGGGAAGTCGGGGGGAAAAAAGAGCAAAAGGAAGAAGGGAGATTGGAGGACAGATAAAGAAGGAGGTAAAAGAAGTGTACAATTTGCACATTATGTTGAACTTTACAAGGCTTGTACCTTTTACATTTAAATAAATTTAATATATTACACTTATTTCTTGTCACATAAACAGAATTTTAAATATTTGCTAGAAATTATTTTTAATATAAGTCTGCAAAAATACAGACCATGACTGGTTTAAAGAATGATAAACGTGGTGTGTCTTTGTATCACCCTGTTGCATTCTCTTCCCTTTAAAACCATGCACTAGTGAAATTTATTTTTAAAAATAATATAAATTGTTGAAAATGGCTGATTTATTCTTTTTTTCTTTTTTTTTGCAAGTTGCAGCCCCAAGAAAATAATTTAAGTGTTCAGCTAAATCTGTGTCCATGCAAAAAAGTTTCTTTAATTTCATACAGTACAGTATATCCACAGATTTTTATTTTTCAGAGAGTCCAACGCATCTGGGGTTTCACTGTAACTAGAGCTGGAGCTATGAAGCCTGTTCACGTTTAAGTCTTGAACCATTCTCATATGGAGAGTTTTCAGATCTCAAGTGTTTCAAATGACAGCTGACTTTTCCAGCGCTCTTATATTCTTCCACTGCTCTTCCAAGGTCGGCAAATCCATGGACTTGTGACAGGACTTCAAGGGAGGGAAACTCTGTTTCTGTGGCATAACCAAGCTTCAGGAACGGGAGGGCAGATAAATAAAGAAACAGGAGCAACAAAACAGATATGCCATTGAAAAGGACTTTTGTTGCATGAAACAGATTGATTCTTTTAGTTTAGTCCATGGCTTCGGATTGGACCAAACTTGAGTGTCCCTGAACTCCAAACCTGTCAGTCCGTTACCAGGTCAGTCCTTCACCTGAGGGCCTTCCATAGGGCACAATGTGTGCAACTTCCTTGAGAACACAGGATCGCGTTGTAGCCCTAGAAACAGGCTCAGAAGACACAACATTAAGCATGCAGTGTTACCAGGGTTGGCGACCTGTGATTTTTGTGTTGGTTTTTTTGTAACGCTGGTTGCTATGAGAACAGTTTCACAGCTGCTATGAGCGAGCGTAGGAAGGTCCCGTTGAGCTTTCCAGAGAGGATTGGGAGGCTCTTCTAGTGAGAGGAGCTAAAGTTGGGTCTACTAGGGAAGAAGGAGGGAAAAGTTTGAACCACCCAATCACCATGTTGGACAGGTCCAGTTCATCTAAAAGTATCTGTGCCACTCCCATAAAGGATTTGTGATCCATACGTCCATAGTCTCCCCAAACAATTATCTGTTAGAGAAGGAAACAAAAGACAACAGAAAAGTTTCAGCAAAAGCCATAAAAACTGCAACGTTCTTGTTCAAAAATCTCCACTTATTTTATCATAGCAAGGAATGGGATGTCTGACTATGCAAATATTACCACGATGCAGTAGCAGATGTGATCTGGGCACTAACTAATTTATTTGTACTAAAGAAAGCCCAGGAAGGTAAGGCACCCATATATGCAGCAGAGACAAAATAATCTACAACTAACTTTTGCTCAGTACTTTGTACTTGCATCAGCACTGCAACATCATCAGCAGATGTTGCTTATATGACTTAAGTGCTCAACAAGTGGAAGAAACAGCAGAACTTGCCAAATGAACCATGAAAGTCTGAAGCTCATTCAGTGAGAACTGTGCAGGTAGCATGTTTGCAGATGCAGAAAAATATTGATGCAAATTACCTGTAAAACCTTTCCTTGGGGACTTTCTTCGAATGATAGAAGTTGCTGATAAAGCGGTTCCAGCGTTTTCCTTGCTACCTTTGTTTTCTTTTTGGCTATGCAGACTCCATTTTCTAATAGATACACCTTTACATATGGTGCTTTGAAGGAAAGTAAATACAGGACAGTAAGTAAAGGACACGTCCAGATTTTTTTTTGCATAATAAATGCAATGTTCTATTACCATATGCTAAAATCTGCCATTTAGTGGCTATATTGCTTATAGGAACAAATCTTCACCAACAATATTAACACCTACTAACACGCAAAGCATGCATTGTATTTACTTTATCTTCCTGGTATACTTTTTTTCTCTTTTTTTGTAAGATTCTTTTGCCATGAAATAACTTGGATTCTTGACCTGGAAAAAATCTGATATCCCTATATATAGCATCCCTATTGCACTTTGCAAAATAGGTCTGTTAAGTAAGTGAATGACTTGCACTGACTTTGGTGAGATGTGGATAAATGCTCCAAATTGTTAATAATTTAAAATAATCTACAAGGTGAAAATCAGTGGAGAAAAGACTGACATGATTTCTATTTTGGCAGAAGAGCTTGCTAAAAATATCACTGTATCGTCCTTTTCATATAGTGCTATAGGACATCAGACTATAAAATGAGGAGTAAATATCAAGTACTGATCTAATTCTCACAGTAGGTTCGTATTCCACACATCTTGTTAATTCTCTCTTTCCTCTCTAAGACTCTTATATCACGTTTTCAGCACATGCTTTCCCTTATGTCCCACAGTCAAGGATGTATTTGCTGTTACTAAAATAACTTCAGGGTCTTTTCATAAAGTAGACAAAGTATCTCTTGAAATTTAAAATGTTCCTAAAATGCTCTGGGAATTTAAAATGTAAATCTTTAAAATGATCTTTTGTACTTACTGCAAACTTTTATATCACTTCAGTGTGTTTTTACATTTCAATGTAAATGTAAATGTACAATACCATAATCTACTCTTAGGTGTACGTGCTAAAAGATTCTCTTCACTTAAGTTGAACAGTAAAGCCACAGAAGTTGGGAGAGGGTGGTGGTGGTTGGTTAATTTTGGTGAAACTTTATTCATGTTGCTTCTTTCTTACCTGGCAGTGTCTTTGAACCTGGTTTTACAACAAGGCCACGGGCTCGAATTATTTCTACTTCCAACTGTCCTTTCTTGTCCATCATTCCCACCTGGATATCTCCTAAGAAAGAAAAAGAAATCCTGGCTTTGAAAATCAGAAATATCTAATCATACGAACAGATATAGGAAGTTCTACAATGAGTATGTGTAACCTTTTTCTTGCATTATACCAGTATCAACACAGTTTTAATACTAATGGATAATCTAAGACTTAGCCTTTTCACAGCTGTTTATATTAGTATACATTACAAAACAAACAAGCAAACAACAAAACAGAAAAAAACCCTGCCAACAACATTTCATCTTCCTTTCTCCCTGCCTAAATCACTTCAAATTATAGCCCTTCCTGTCTCATGAATTCCAGAGAAATACAGACAGCAAGGGAATTAATACAACACAACACTGTAAAATTGCTTGAAATTTCTTTTTGCCATGGTTCTAGTTAAATTAAAACAAATGTAAAAAAGTGACTCAGAGAACGGATTAGTTTCATTAGTCACATTTTAAAGATGTGAAAACTAAAGAACAGATAAACAATTACTTTCTCAATGCATCTTTCTACTTCCAACTGTTCTAATGAGCACCCACAATTATGATCAATTCTGGCTGAACTTGAGGTTATTGTTCTGGTTTTAGATGAGTTGTCCAAAATCATATGGCAGTATTAAAAGAATTAGAATCTAAATCATTTCTGCATCCTAATTACTAGACCCAGTGGATGATGGCGCATCTGCAGGACATAAATACTTACCCATAGATGGTGTCGCCAAAGTCTGACGCCCTACAAGCTGAGCAGGACCGAGTCCATCCAGAAAATCACTGAACTGGCTGTCTGCGGCCAACCTCACGCCAGGGAAAATCAAACTAAAAGATAATATTGCAAAAATCAACAAATATACAAGGAATTTGTCCATTTTTCTTTTCTATACTTTTTATCCTTGGCATTTATACTTTTTGGTACCAATTCTCATGAAGAATTTACTTGCACTGACAAGATTACAAAGCAACTACTAAAATTTTCAAAATATCCCAGCGTTCAACGAGTAGCAATTCGCCCTCCAACACATAACTGAACATGTGAAGGCAGCACTAATCCACATGGTTTTTAATTACAAAAATAATATTTTTCCATCATGCTCCTTTTTCCCAATATATCAAAGATGATTGTTAATTACTGCAGTATTCATATGAGATCAGTTCAGTAAGATGCTAGTACCAGCCCTTAACAGTAATTTAGCTACACAAGGGTAAAATTTCTCAGGAAATATTTCTCAGTCAATGTGAACTCAATGGCTGAATATCAAGAGTATTCAGTGAGACAATTACGTTAGACTGAATATTGATCACTGTTTATAAAAGCAACTTTTAAGTGAGCATTCATTATGAATACTTTTCCAAAATGTCTCAAAGAATGACACATATTCAATAATGGAACTTAAGTGGCAAATAACCAAGTAACTTAAAATTCAGGTTCAGAAACTTGCCGTAAATTATCTGAGAAACATTTCAAGGCAACAGTTATTCATGGAAACTATCTGGTCAATAACTCTCTAAGGAAAAAATGGTAATTTCCTAGATGATCAATGAAAAGACAAAGAAGCGAAACAAGTGAAATTTGTAATGACTGACCATAAATAAATATCCATCCCAAGCACTTAAAATGCATCAACCAGCTCTGTAAGGTGCATCATCCAGAGCCAAGTACATTGCCCAGAGACTCTGGATACTACTAATAAATCTATTCACAGTAAGATTTTTGTTGGAAAAGTCTTGAACATACTATTCATAGGTCTTTAACTTGGCACTTTCAAAAAAGCATAATACAGAAACTATATAACAGTATTATAGTTCTATCCAGAACACTTCTTCAGGATTAATTAGCACAATTTTTGAAAAACTAGGTTGAACCCGGTGAAGGTCATCTTGGGAATGGAAGAAAATTCATCTCTCTGGAAATACGCAAGGAGATGCACCTGAAGGGAGAGGTTTGCTGAACAGAAAGTGCCCTTTTCTCGTGATTTACACACTGCACTTGACCCGTTCCCGCTCCTCCCAAACTGCTGCTCCTGTCTGGTCTCCCAGGTGTCTGTAACATGGTACTGCAGAAGTGACCACCGTACTGCCCACACAAACAAGGGCAGAAATGCAGTAAGAGTATCAGTAATAACTTCTGCGTTCTGCTTACTTTCCCTCAGAGCTGTAGCTGTTCATGCTGCCGTCTGTGGATTCCCGGCTGGCCTGACGTGTCATCCAGTTCCTCATCTCCACGGCCAGCCCTGTCTCCGTGCTCCTCTGCACTGTACTCCGCAGCTTCTTACCACCTGCTTCTGCAGAAACAAAACACGAGTCTTCATGATAACGCGCTATAATAACGGAGCGCTCCTGCCAAATCATGGACCATCTGGGCTTGGACGGCACCTCTGGAGATCACCTGGCCCCTCCTTGCTGCTCGAGCATGGCCAGGTGCCCAGGACCATCTCCGGTCAGATTTTAAATAGCTCCAAGGATGGAGACTCTATGACTTCTCTACACAACCTGTTCCAGTGTTTCGCCACCTTCCCAGTGAGAAAGTGTTTGCTTATGTTGAGACAGAACAGTGCAAGGCAGAAACACAGATAATAAACATTCACTCTACACTGTAGAAAGAGTTAAAGGAAGAAATTATTTATCTATACCAAATCTTGCATTTTAAAAAATATGGAAATTTTAACAATAGGCAAGTAGAACAGATCCTTTAAATAACTTAGTTCTGCCTTTTAAGGGCAGACAGCATGCACAAGTTCCTCAGTGTACAGTCTGCCTACAGAGGTAACCAAATTTACCGTCGCCATAATCCACTGTGTTTAAAATATGCTTTCTCTGAATGAATACACCCTCTTAGGAACTCAATTAAAATATTACCATTATGTCATATCCTGTAACATTTGAGGAATGTCCTAATTCAGCTGAATTATTTGATTTAAAAGCATTTGGTCATTATTTGCTAAATTAAGTTACAGACATCCATTAGTGAAGACAGCACGTAACAAATCAAGAACTTTGCCCATTCTTCCTTCTCTCTTCTCCCTCTTCCCTTTACATTAGTTTTATTTAATATCTAAAAAGTACAGTTTGTGTTGACCTTCATGCAGAATATGAAACTTTACTTCCAGCTCCAAGGTAGGCAAGCAGTGTATCTGCTTGCAGTTTTTAATTTTAGTTGTAAAGACAGCATAGTGACAGAGTATAAGGAAACAGAAAAATATTGAGAAAGTAATGTAACAGCATTTTAGCGTAAGGATTTTGATCAAGACCTCAACTAGAACACATTTGAAACCCTAAAACTAAAAAATAGCAAACCCAAGACTAAAATGAAGCCCCAGTTTCTTCCTGCCATGAGTATGATAGCATCCTTTCTGTTTTAAAACTCTATTTCCTGCAATAGTGCAGACACTTTGGAATTGCATTCCCATTTCTTGTACCTGCTTAGTAGATAAGAATCCTGACTTCAGCACAGGGATGTGTGACATGACACTATAAAAGAGTAGTAATTCTAAACGGACAGGATACCAAATGACACTCGAATTCTAAGAATTAGAATTCTTCAATATTGGTACACCGAGAGAATAACAATATCCAAGATCCTGAGGATATCTAAGGATTAGCCCTCTTCTGTGGTCTTGCAGACTCGGCAACCTTTCTCCTCTGCCCCATCATGTACCAGTGGAAGAACTGCTGGACACGTGGATTTCAGAAGGAAAAGGAGCAAGGCAGGAGGGGGTTGTCCCATCTGATACCCCAGGGAGAATGAGTGAACATCAGGGCTGGATTACAGTAAATGGCCCTGGACCTTGGACACGGCACAGGAGCGGGAAACAGGTTTCCGTGCCCCGGCTCAGGGTCACTCTGTCCCATGGGCTCAGCGGGGTTTAAGTTCTGCAGAAACATACCCCAACCCATCCAGTTAAGGTGGATCAGATAAGGAAGGCAGGAAATTTAGTGAAGTAGAATAGATACCCCAAACACCTTAAAAACCCACTGACCCCTTGTTCCGAGAATGTTTAATAACACTAAAGTATTTAGCAGTAATGAGACCTTTCCATATCAGCATAAGGAAGAGCACACAGTTCCTAAGATTTCATCCTCTTTTTATTAAGGTATTGTTACAGGATATTCTAAGTGCTCTTTTGATTAATTAGCGCTCATTTTTGTTCGATTCCACACAGTGCTGGTCATTTGCTATTCACTGTTGCAAGCATGAATTCTCATTAAAATGTAAGGGAACATCTCCATCTTGCATGACTTTCTTCAGGTTTTCATATCCTCACACCTTTACAAGATTTTGCCATTTGAGATAAATAGGATTTTCAATATGTGATATACAAAGGAGAATACAGTAATTGCTCATAATTAGTAAGGAAGATTTTTTTCTGAATTGCAATTCTAAAGATGTATACCTTGACTCTAACAAAACATCCATAAAACCAGTATCTGTCATGTGACAATTTACTTAGAAATTAAGGCAGAATTAGTGCATCTGCCATTCAAGTCTTCACAGAAGCAATGTTTCACTGCCTGTTCTTAGCATTCTTCTGCATCATATTTTTAAGGCATTTTATATTCTTACATTCATTTGAACTAAGTGCTTTGATTCACATTGTAACAGGCCAAAAGCTGATAAGGTGCAACTTTACTATAGAATGAAGGTTAAAAACTCACACTAAACCCAACTTTTATATAAGCACTGGTCCTAATCTGGCATTATTTAGACTCTTACATTGAATTCAAGGAGTGCTGAAAGAAGACTATGTGAATAACTATTCTCATATTCTATAGAAACAGGCATCGCTCGCTGATGGTCTCAAAAGGGAAAGATGTGACCTTGCAGCAGAAAGGGTCCTATCCTAATAATGATGTTGACGCTTCTTGAAACAAGAGTTGAAGATTTTAATCACAAAAATAGCCATTTGGAGGCTGAGGAGAAGCCTCAGCTCACAGACATTTCTGAACCACCACTTTAGAGATGAGCATTCTTTCTGATTAAGCTTGGCTAAACTAATATGAAATAATATGCATTAGAAATACCTACACTTGATTGCCCACAATGCTAGCAATACTTTGGTCCCCAGAAAAATACAGTAAATCAATTCACCACGTAATTTAAACAGCAAAGAGGGCATATATAGGAATCATAATTCATATTTCATAAATTCAGGCCTGGAGTACCTTAAAGGCAGGAAAGGCAACTAGCGGCAATGAAAATGCAAGGCAGGTGCAAGAAACAGCCTCTAATGCCAGGCTTCCATGCTGCAGCTGCTGGAAGGTCTGCCTGGAGGTCTTACCATTCCACTAAGCCCAAGCTGTTTCTCCCCAAAACTGGCTAGAAATTAAATCCTCCTCCTCAGTCGTGTTGACTCAGCCAGCTGTGTGGCTGCACTCTGCACAGCATCTAGCTAAAAAGGAATAAGCCAGCAGTACTTTTAAAGTTGTTTTTTTCTCTTAAGACAAATTTGCATGATCAATTTTGCAAATAAACATACAGGTAAATGAGTCCAATTGGAATCATGTTAATTTCTAGCTACATAAAAAGCTTGGAGATGCATCTGCGACTGACACAGTAGTAAACATATATCTACAACCTAAACTAATGCATCAGGTGACTCAGTAAAGGTGCAGTTTGAATTTATAAATATACAGAACATACAAATTCACTTCACTTGCACTGTTTTTTTTATCCCCGCTCTCCTCAAATGAAAAAATGTGGAGAGGTTTTTTTTTTTTTTGCTAAGTATGCTGCTAACCTCCTATAATTGGAAATGATTTTTCATGTTATTTACCAAACTCCAATGAAGAATAGATTTTCTTCAAATTATCAGCATCGTATTACCCCAGAAATAAGAAATATCTCTCAAGTCCTCATCACAAAATATGGAATACATTAACTGGAAAAAAACGCTAGTTCAGATTCTTGTGGCCATAGCACAAGCGATGGCACAAACTACACAGAGTAATTGCTTTGGCGTTTCTGAAAACACATTCATGCTTACAGTTAATCACACTGGTAATTTAACTAACATGGTTACTGCAAATAGACTCCACAGGCCATATTTTCTAAATTACATGTGGAATTATTTGTTCCCAAAACCTCTGAGTGCAAATCCCTCGCTACTCAGGACTGCAGAGCCACTTGATAACGCTCTTAAATATCAGATGAGAATGAGCTCAAAGCTGCTGCACGGAGGTGGATTTTGCCTCGTGGGAGCCGGGATGCAGCCGGGCGCGCAGGGCTCCCCGTGCGCTCTCCGCGGGTGCCTGTCCCGGCTCATCCCGGCACGGACAGCCGTGAAGCTGGTTCTGGGGCAGGCAGAGGCGAAGCAGTGATGCCAACCTGCAGGCGGTACCTGATCTCTGGGCAGGACTATTCCCAGGACAGAGCAACTGGGGCTTCCGGATTTAGGGACACTTAAATACCTGGGGTGCCCCCATCTTAGCTGCTCCCCACCCTGCCAAAAGGGCTACATAAAAATGAGTGCAGTATTTTCATCTGAAAACAG
Organism: Crypturellus undulatus; assembly: GCA_013389825.1. Taxonomy (NCBI): domain Eukaryota; kingdom Metazoa; phylum Chordata; class Aves; order Tinamiformes; family Tinamidae; genus Crypturellus; species Crypturellus undulatus. The sequence continues at coordinate 41,608 of VWPW01029494.1, forward strand.
GAGTTAGAGCCACAAAAAGACTAAGTTGTCTGTAAGTGATGATTTTGCGAGAGTGAAGCTCCTTAGGCACCCAGAGTTTGGGATCTGATAAATGGGTTAAGTAAGATCACCAGGGATAGTCTGAACTGATCCCATCAGGCAAAGGGTTACAGGCTAGGTTTCAAATTCCTTTGCAGACCTACAATTCTTAGTCCAGAACAGCCCAAATTTGGTTATATTGAAGTAGGCATTTAGCTTATTTTTGAGTATTGCTGAAAGCTGCAGATGAGTTGATCCTTTGCTTGCATCACCCACAGACCCCAAGCAGTAGATATGCTGGGATCTATTTCTAATACTAATACATGGGATACCAATTTAAGTAGGATTTGGGAAATGCTCATTCCACTGCCACTTTGGTTTGAGCTCATCTAACCAACTCTCAAAAGACAGCGCTAGTCACCAGATGATTAAGTGCTGTGTTTCCATTTTTCCAATGTATGACCTATTTATGAAGCCCAAAGTGTATTTCAAGACCCAGGAGGTAACCTTAATCACTGGAAAAAGCACTGGTAAGGAACTGTGTTTATTCCTCAGCATTTTCAGGTACCAAACATTTTCCTGGATCCTCTGCCTTGCAGGTTCTTGTCAGAAAGGATTTTTAGATTTCTTGGGAGGCCTCACTAGTTTTCCTTTTTCAGTCAAGAAATACTTTGCCAATCCTGTCCTGTACCCTCTTTTTTCCTCCTTTCTCTCTCCTCTGGCCATACTGGAAGCAGTGTTAACTACAGTAACAGGCAGCACCTTAACAAAAAGTGAAAGAAATAGATGCGAATGCCGTGATCAGCAGCAATACTCTAGCCAAAAGGCCGATCAAGCAGCTCTCAGGTCCCATATTGGATGAATTCCCTTATACAGGACCCAAAAGGAGCTCATAAATCTCTGCTGCTCGGAGGATTTAAAGAGGTGCCAAGGAGGCTCTGGGCAGACTGCAGCATCCTTTGCCTGTGCTTAACTCCCCTTCTGTGGCAGGGCTGGTCGTACTTTCAGTCTGGGAAAGATCCCCCTGGCATATTCCGACTGCATGATATGAAGTCAGTTCCCCACACTCTGCTCCTGAGGACGCTACGGCTGAAGGCAGACACCCCCTCCCACTTTTTCCCACTTCTCTCCCACTTTTTATTGCATTCAGAGGTGGGTTTTGCCACTGTAATCGCACAGCTGTGCTGCTGCCCATTCCTCTGCTAGCCTTAGCTGACCCTCCAGCACATTCCTGGGAGCATCAAAGACTGAAGCTGCTGTTGCCTCAGTGTTGTCAGTGCAAGCTCTCCAACGCTGGGTTTGGAATATTTTTACAGGACGGTGATTTTAACAAGAGCAGCATTTCCAGATACAAAATAACTATCCCAATGTTTCTAAAATCCCTGTACCATCTATATTATTATTACACTAATGAACATATTTTAGACAGACATGGAAAACAATGGCAAACAGCTGTGTGCGACAGCTTACAACAGGATTTCAGAACCTGTAAGGCCTACTGAGTGCCCTGGGGACCACGGCTGGGAGGTTTGCTGCCCCTCCAGGCCCCCGGGAAGTCCAAGGCCTCTCCCTGCTCGCAGACACGGAGACTCTGGGAGCCGCGGCAGGGAAGCGGAACCAGAGTGTGCTGCGCCGCCCGGCTGGGTGCCGAGACTGCCCATGTTATAATCCCGCACTGGGATTCCCACCGCTCTCCTGGTCACTCGCTCCATGCTATAACCCCACAGCGGCATTCAGGATTCCCTCTTCTCTCCTGGTCACCTGCTCGGGCTCTTCAGCAACAACATGGCAATAGGGACATCTGGGAAGATAAATTTTATGGAAGTTGAAGATAGATTTTGATCATGATTTTAATATAGTGGATGACATTTAAATACATGATGGAACTGAAGACTTCAAAGTATAACTTGAAACAGAGAAGGCTCCTGTTTCCCAAGCTTTCTTCTTGCTATTTCAGAATCACTCTTCTTTCTTTTCTGCAGCTGCAGACTTCTTGCATTGGTATCAGTGACAATTGTATCTCTATGTATATAAAACCCCTTGTTTTGTCTTTTCACTTGCAAATTCAATCCTTTCACCTCCCCAGTTAAACTAATGTTGCATTTATGCATCTCATTAGAAGACCCAACAAATATAAAATTCAAATATAAAACTCACCTAACACTCAAAACACGCACTTTTAAAATGGTAACTATACATTTTAATTTATAATCAAAGAAAATAAAATAAAGTTTATATTTTTCACTGCCCACTTGGCCCAAGAAAGATCAATACACCCTCATTAAGCTTTTTTTCTGCAGAGCCCATAAGGTATATTGTTTTCAACATTCTGCTAGATGCATTTCCAAGATCGCAGCAACACTGAAATTTACTGAGTTACTAAATTACCTCTTGATGAACCATTCCAACCTGAGCTTGAAGGCTGGCTCAAATACTAAATTAAAAAAGAACCTTCTGATGAGACACAAAGGAGTACACAGCACATGCAGAATTATTACATTATCCTAATTGCTTTTACTTAGAAATGTGCAGTTCCTGACAGTGAGGTCTGAACCAGGCACACATTCAGCTGCTTTCAGCCCTGTACCAGAAGTCTCTGTCACGGATATAAAACCATCAGTTTCCTAAGTGCAGTCTGAAGACCTGCCTGCCAAAGGCCTCTTACTCTTGCTGTCAAATAACACAGAGATAAGACACTGAAGAGGAATTCTGCTTTGCAGTCTGCAGCTGCATGTCCCATGTGTTAAATGACCTGAATGAACAGTATTTTGGGAACACTCATTTAGCCTAGTTACGATCTCTGCACAGACAGCTGTTCTTCTAATTCAAATATAATGTCTGACATTTTTGCAATTTTCATGCAAGGGTCAAAGAGAATGGTACCATTTTATTTCCACTTTGTACATCCTGTACAGAGATCTAAATGCCTACAAAAAGTGCAAAACAGTGGGAAATCACAGAATCATTATGGTTGGAAAAGACCAAGTTCATCAAGTCCAAAAATCAGTCTCCTCCCATAGCTATTAAAATCCTGAAAAAAAAAAAAAAAGAGCGAGCAGTTTTGTAGAGTTACATTCGAATTTTACATTATTTACATAAGGAATAGTTAAATATGTGCATATGTTTCCACAAGAAATCTTTACATCGACATTCCTTGATTTTGCCAGTGACAAAGGATAACCATCTTAAGTAAAAAGAAACCACTGCTACAGTTTTGAGCTATAACGTTTGTATGCACATGCCGCTTTTTGGATACATAGCAACTTCACGTGCTCATTAATAAAAATTACTCTATGCAATGTGAAGAGCAGAATACAAATTCTTAAGCAGTGAATAACATATATATTAAAATTGCTTTTTGATTTTCATGTTATATGAATTAAGGAATGTATTCTAAATATTTAATAATGACAATAATATTACACTTTAGCCCAATTAGTTTTTTTTTTTAGCCTAGCTAGGGTCATTATATACCTTATCAGAAAGATCTGTGCAGTATTTTCAAATGATGCAGCGTGTTGAAACCATTCAGCACCCTCTACTAGGGCTTAATGAGATAGCTCATGCCAAGTAGTTGGATGGCTACTGAGATTACACAAATTAGAAACAGTTCCTCCTCCTAGCTTTGTCCAAGATGAGTAATGATACTATGCAAATATAATTACTTAAACAAGCACAGTTCCCAAAACCCTGAGCAAATTTCATGCCGTAATGACCCATTTTCAAACTAGTGCTGTTAAAACATTTACCTCTCGTCTTGGAGCAACGACAGCGCAGCATCCCAGCACTCTGGCTACACCACTGTTGACCTTGCAACTGGAAAATTACAACTACAGCACGTAGATATATAAGACAGTTTTTTTTCAGGTGTTTGTAGGTACCACAAGGGATGAAGACTGTTATACACAGCAGCTTTATTGCTACTAATATGGCCTACACCACAGGCCATATACCATACACCAGAGCCGTATGTTAGCTATTTGGGTCTAGCCTTCAGTGTAGCTGAAGCTTAAACAAGAAGCCTATATAAAATGCAAGAGAAATACAGCTTTAAAGTTCTGTTGGACATTTCAGTCTTTCAGATTGTACTGAATGTTAATTCAATCACACTGACATTCAAATTCAATTGATTTCAGTTTCACTAAATGTCAGTCCTTCAGCAATCTTTTTTATTCTTCTCTGTTGGTCTGCCGTCTATTTCCTAGTGCACGTTTCGTCCAAGTCTCACTCCTAAGTTAGCTGGCAAAGTAAAACTATATCTATGTATATTTTTTAAAAAAGTGTAAACTATTTTAGCATTTAAATCACATTTATAAGTACAGTACCTCAGTGTAATTAGTAAAAACACCTGAAACTGTAAAGGCAAACACAACTGGTTGGACTAATTTCTGCATTGTCCCTGTTCTGCAATATATATACACACATATACGTGTGTGTGTGTGTGTGTGTGTGTACATATACCCCATAAATTTAAAGACCACCTAGATTCTGTCTTCAGAGTGCTTTTTACCCTCCAGATGCCACTCACTGCTGCAAAAGATACACGGCCGAAAACCTTTGTCCTGTAAGCATCGGCTGATCCCAAGATCCTTAAAGCTTTATTTTTTCTTCAGTCATATACTCTAATTTCATATTGTACTTTGCTTCTGCTTATGAATATTCCATGTATCATAGAATCATAGAATCACAGAATACCTAAGGTTGGAAGGCACCTCTAGAGGTCATCTAGTCCAACCCCCCTGCACACGCAGGGCGACCTAGAGCACGTGGCACAGGACTGCATCCAAGCGGGTCTTGAAGATCTCCAGAGAAGGAGACTCCACAACCTCTCTGGGCAGCCTGTTCCAGGGCTCTGTCACCCTCATCTTTACCACCTAGGCCAAAAAAATAGGCCAATTCCCCCAAGATGACATCATTATTCTCAATTTCTTCACTGACTAATACTGCTACTATCCCTTCATTCTTCTTAAGAGGATAATTTTAAGCACAACTCCTTCCAGTGCAGGATTTTGTTCACTTTAATAATTACTGTGTTAATTAATTTATTGTTACCACTTCCCTCGTTTTCTATTTCTGGTTAAATTATTGTCTGCTTGTTATTGTCTCCTGGGCCCTGCGGAGGGCCAGTGTGATCTGGTGGCCTAACCACAGGAGCAGGGCCCAGGAACTGCAGAGCTTCCTTCCAGCCCCGCTGGGGAGCAATGAGTCATCTGCGAGCGATGCCACCAAAACCAACCAGACTCGTCGGGGGAGCACTCAAACATACATCTGACTATGGCCTGATCCTTCACCCACGAGCATCAATGGCAAAACTGCTGATACTTACGTGGGATCAAATAACTGGTTGAAAAAGTTATTTTCTAGGCAGATAGATGCCAGCTGGGTAACAGCAGTGTGCAAAGTGTTTCTGTCCTTACTGAACTCCTGTAGCAACACTCAGAGACAGGGTGGACATGGGCAAAATTGTGATTTTTCTTCTCCTCAGCAACTAGTTCATGTTATTTTTGGCACGGTTGTCTTGAAGAACATTCTGTGGCTTCTTTTTCAATTGCCTTTTGTTTTTCCAACATGCTGGGAGACCAAGATGCTTTCCCATTCTTTCTCAGTTAATTTAAATATTACATTACCATAAATTATCTCTTGAATTGTCTTCAGCACCTGGAAAGCATTTGACTTTCCCCTTTAATTTCATAGTACTCTTCATTACCACCCAATAAACCAGTGGCTCAGCAACAGAAGATGTGAAATGGAAACACGCTTCCTTTTGGAGGGCACCTTTCTCTACACAGATCTTGTCAGAAGTAGCAATTTGATAGCCGCATTCCTTACAACCTCCCATTTAACAGCATGTCTCAACACCTCCATGCAAATGCAAATCAGAAGTGGCTACAACAGACTATACAACGTAATGCAAATGTATTAGAGCAAACTATAGACAGTGTAATTTAAGGAAGCAGCAGGTTAACAGCTGCGCTCATAAAAACAGACACGGGCTTTCTGGCTATGACACGTAACCCAAGCTTTATCTTCATTTCCCAATGTATTTCCCAACGTATGTTGGTTAATTTTAATTCTTTTTTTTCAGTAACATTCTCATTTGCGCTATCACTTTCTCCTATTGTCCATGACAGTTCAGTAAACTCAAAACCCATTGGTTTTTAGTATTTTATGTGCTGAAGAATTTTTCACTGTATCTATACGGATATATCACAGTGTAAATTCACTTACAGTGGTAATTCCCTGGTCCTCTGAATTTAATTATGAACTCTCCATTCATTTCAACGAAGCCAGCATACCAGACAGACTGTGAAGCCTGGGTTGGATCAAGAGCAACCGAATTTCAGACAGGTACGGACGTGACCTCCCCACCTCACATCTCCGTAAGTACAAAGAGATTTAAATCTGTTCCCTCAACTAACGCCAGTTCATACCTAGGATGGAGGCCGTACCCTTTACCATCAATAAACCAAATATGCAGAAGACATCCTTTCATAACACTGGGTGTGTGATGAGATACACAATTTGCTTTGGGACCATAACCAGCGTTAGCTCCCCAAGCCCACCACCAACTCGGAAAGCTGCAGTCCATCCAGTCCCCCTTCTTCACGTTGTTACAGCCTGCACATTAGGGCTTCTCCTTCTGTAACCAACTGACACGGGAATTTATCTTCTCAGCCATGGCATTCAAAAACGGGATCTCTAAAATCATTCCTATTAATACATTCCATTGAGTTACTGCTCATTTACTTCTAAACGTAGTATTATTGCTCATATCCTTTCATATCTAAAGATATAATAAGGGTCAGCGTATTCATATTCAGTGACCAGAAGTTTCCAGGGGAGTATCACAAATAAGTGTTCAAACAAATCAAATTTCTCTATTCTTATTAAAAATATGATTTAGCAGGAAATTCAAAAACACCTCTGTAATAGGGCATCTTTTTGCAAACTATCTGTCATATGCAGAAATAATTACAATTCTAATCTCAAGGCTGGGTAATTTATGAAGTGGCTTTAACCTCTATCTTTTTCAGATTAAACAAATTAATTTTTCAGATCAAGCTCTAAAAAAGAGCACTAAGTCCACAAACAACAGAGTGCATGGACTATTGAAGTACACTAGCAGGACATAAATATAATTACACAAAAGCAATCTTAAGATAATAGACTCCCATCTGAGTGCAGGGGTGACCTGCAATCCAGCAACGGGACTGCATTTCTGCCTGTATAATCTCACCAAATGCACTTGGGAAGAGTTTTGCTGCGATGCCTGTCACAATTGCTGTGAACTGGTGTGTTGGAAGTTGAAGGTACTAAAAACTCAGGTGTGCAAAAGCTATGAATCACTTCTACCTCTACCTTTTTTTCCATTGCATTACACGATGTGCATTTTCAGGTGCTGCTTACGCATAAAAAACATACATGGATCTCAGCTAAGAATTTTCCTAGAGAAATAAAGAAAACAGACCATAAGAAAATAGACACTGTCACTGTACTGTACTTCACAGAAGATGGGTATCATTATTGTAACTAATATTCAGGACAGAAAAGACAAGTAGTCCTGGACAGAAAAATATCCTTTAATGAAGACCTAATTTACACTAAATGTGCTTAAGATGTATTAAGTGCTGTAAAACCCCTTGTTTTCAGCAGAAGAGTTTATAAGCTTGCCAGGAGATGACAGAGTGCCCTCCAAAGCCTGCGCTCCTTGGCTTCCCTGTGCGGGGCAAGGAGCAGAGTGCTGAAGGAAGGAGAGCAGCCGCTGCCCCAGCCTGCAGCTCCCTGCTCCCCCGGAGCCGCTCGGAGACGGCGGGGAGCCCACGGGGAAGGCGAAGAGCCTCCCCAAGCCTTGTCCTCCAAAGGGAAGGAAGGTGCTCGGGGGAAGCAGCAGCTTTAGGGGCACCTGCAAGCAGAAATCGGGTACGTGGCGGCCGAGGGCAGACGCACAGGGTGCGCACGCGTGTGCCCCGCGCGCTCCTGCTCCCCGGCGCTGCGCACCGCAGGTTGCGAAGATTGAACAAAGGTGCAAGGTGCTCAGTTACGCTTTCGGAAGGTAAAATTTTAAGTTACTTTTGATGAATGCTAGAAAGACTGCAAAAGCAGTATTTTTAAGACAAGCTCACAGAAAAACAGTTCTACCTCTGGTCAGATTTGATATCATACATTCTCCTAACAGTTACTGGAACTCTTTGATTTTTTTTCAGGTTGTCCAAATATGATTTCAATTACTGTTTCTTTTGCATGCAAACATACACATAAACTGCTTTTGCCACAGTAATACAGATAACCACCTGCCTTTCTCTGCGTTAACTCCAGCCTGCAGCAAACACGTGGAAGCTGCGCAGCAGCTTTCTGGACTTTTTTTCTGAGTAGAGACTAAGTGCGTGAGTGCTGCCTACCTGCACGGAGCAACTCGGGAACAGCCATGCGGGGCCACTACTTAATAGTCCCAATCTGCTTTCGGTGCTGATTCTGCCACACTGCCGGACAAAGCAAACCCGAGCAAGTGCTGACAGAAAGTAGCTTCTCCCTCTTTCTTTTTTCCCTAACTAAAGCTGCGCCAAGAGCTTCGTTCCAAGGCAGCGCTCAGGCTGAGCATCCCCACGGCCCCGCAGCGCGCACCTGCCCGCGCCTTGGCGAGCGCCGCGTCCCGGCGCAGCGGCGGCGGCCCCGT
>VWPW01029494.1:50811-179091 GCA_013389825.1 Crypturellus undulatus
CGCGCTGCCGCCCCCGCCGCGGCGGGGGGCTCCCCAGCGCGAAGCCCCCGCGCCGCTGTGACCCCGGGAGGGGCCCCGCGAGCGCCCGGTCTGCGGGGGCAGCGGCGGCTTCGGTGTGTTCTGGTGCAGCTCCCTTCAGCGCCTGCGCTTGGCAGGTGAAGGATTACGAACACAGCGGTTCGAAGTGACTACAGTTACAACTTAAAAAAAACAAAACAACCCCCAAAAAGCCTTTTAACAAAAAATGCAAGTACGTGGCCCCATTTTATCATTTACTTTTCTGAAATCCTGGATTTTTATACCAGTTGCAGCCCAGTAACTGCTTACTTAGACCCAAAATTCCGAAAAAGAACAAATTCCTGTTTTTCTCTTAGTCCCTTTAAATCATGTTACTGCAACATCTGGGAAATTCAGCAATAATAAAAGGAAACATCAGCCTCCTCGCTATAGTTAACTGCAACCATGGCTGACAGCAACCTTTACGTACGCACAATATTTCACGGTTATTATAATCTAACATTCCTAATAAAACATGTTGCATGTGACCGCACAGAAACTTGTTTTGGAACAAGATCAATCCTACTCCCCGAGCTACGGATGAAGTCCACGGTGACTCCTCTATACTTAGAGGCTTAACTTTTAGATGTCCAATAAAGGCCCTATTCCAGAACGTGTATTTAGTTGTCATTCCACACGAGTTTGTGTTCCTCCTGCAGGGCACAGGCTGAGGTGCCTGTCAGTGTCCGTGACGGTGAAGAAGGGGCACAGACGGACGGACACCCCCTGTGCCCACACGTAGGGACCCTGGCAGGCCGATGAGCTGCTCAGGAAGAGTTACTAAACATAAAACAATAAGCACTAAAATAAATGATGATGATGATGGTGCTACTATAACCTCTGGCACACAATTATCAATCTGCCTCCAACATACAATTATCATAAAATGGAAAAAAAAAGTTCAAGTAATTATTAAAAGTAATTGTTAAAGATATTTTCTACAGACTTGGCGAGTTTAGGATGTTTTATCCATAAAAATTTAAGCAGACAAAATCACTTCCATATTTTTATGGAAGGTAAGGCATGGCAGAAAGTAAATGTCTGTGGCTTGGTTTATTTTAAAATCTGCTCAAGATCACTTCTGGGAAATGGAATGCATAAAATTAGTTAGTAGTTACTAGTAATAGTTACTAGTGACTTTCTTAAAAAAAAAAAGAATAAAAATGAAAAATGTCCCGGGAGAGATAATAAAAAGCAAAATAATGGTTGGCTGGACAATTTACAAGGTATTTACAGAATTGCAGGCAGACTATAAAATACATACTCACGGAAGAGCAGCTGATCTGCCAAACCGGTTTAATGTGCTTTCGCTCCCCTCTGAAACACCCTTTCGGGAAGCGCTGCTTTCAGAGCGCCTCCCTCGCTGGGAGCGCTCGCACTGCCTTGCCCAGAGGAGACGCTGAGCGCGGCCTCTGCCTCCTGCCGAGCTCCGACCCCAGCAGCAGCCGAATCGCGCGGGGTCCTGCGGCCAGGGTGACCTGGGGCTCCTCTCCGAGCCCCAAGGCCACGCGGTGCTGCCAGCGCCTGCCCGGCTGCCTCCGAGTTCAACAAGAAGCAGGAGACACAAGAGTGACATTTAAAATCAGCCTTCTTGGCATGCATGCCAACAGCAATTGTATTTTAATCTCAATAATATTTAGGTGGTACTGTATTAATACTTCAGTATTAGCTCCAACATACTGAGTAGGTTTAACAAGATTAAACTGATGTGTTTGCTAATACATAGTATGTAAACAAAGCATTAATATCACTGCATGTCTCGACCCTGCATAGGCAGGTAGGTTGGACTAGATATCTCTAGATATCTCTAGAGGTCCCTTCCAACCTTAACAATTCTACGATTGATAAATTCAGCCTCAAACATGAAAGTAGCTTTAAATATTCCAGAATCTGTATAGAAGCAATTCTAAATTATCCCAAATTACTACTGTTGCAATACAAGATACATATTCAGCAAATCTGTGACAAAGTACCAGATTGCAATCCTACCCAAATTTCCTTAACATGCTTATCTCTTCTGAACTTTTCCTTAACGTTTCAAAGAAAATAACAAAAACAATGAAAGAAAATAACGTTTTTGTTAAAATAACGTTTCAAAGAAAATAACAAAAGACAATGACCTGAGATACGATAGTGAGAAATTGTCAATATTCCATATGGAAGCTGGGGATCTGTCAGTGGGCAGTCGATAAGGACTGTCTTGCACACAACCAAACTGCTGGCTGTCTGCACGCACGCCCTCGTTGCAGAAACAAGGGGTATCACCCTGACAGGGACAACCCTTCCTGCCTCCCCTATCCAGTTGTTTTGCTTGTTTTGCTGTTTTTTTTATTTATTTATTTATTTTAACTGTTCCTCATTGACCTGTGTAACCAGCCGCAACTGAGAAAAATTCCTTTTAAAGGAAGTGCATCAAAACTGAATGCTAAGTATCAAGATAAAACATGGAATTTCCAGCTATCATATTTCATTAACATTTTCTAACAGTTTGCTGAAAGAACAGTGCATTGTGAGAATTCAGGTCAAACAGAATAAGGCCAAACAACAGCTATAAATGTTATGTACTATCCCAGGACAATCCTACTTGTGGAGTAGGGTATATCATTAAATACCTTCATGGTTCATCTGCTTAGCTAGGAATGCAATGGGATTCCACATTTCATAGATGAATCCTTCTCTTTTTTAAAATATATAGATATACACAGCAATTAAGCACAAGAAAAAAAATGGAAAATTATTCTCTATCTCCTACCATCTTTACACCACGACTGGGTGTATTTCCCCAAGTATGTTCCAACCAAGCACCAATGACTAGAATTTAAACGGGGATACTTACGTAAAATAATAGTTTGATGATCCCTTCATGAAAACATTCTTTTTTTTCCTGTAGAGAAAAATATGTCTCTCTACTCGCCTTGAGCATATTTTGGAAAGGGATCTCCAGTGGAAGTACGATGGAAAGCTGACGTAAAGTTCCTGTACAGTCGCTTTTAAAGCTGGCCACAAAAGGCACCAGGAAATGGGACTGCCCAGAAAAGGCGTTACCTGGAGAAGGTTACAGCACACGTCTCTGGAGATAGAGCAATATGTCCATGGGTACGATCAGCAAAGTGAAAACTGATAAGATCGGTAGAATTTGAAGTCATGAGCAAATCTCTGGTGTTACAGGGTACTTTAGCAGAGTGTGACCTCAGGTTTGTCAGACCATCTCTGCTTGCACCTTCTCCACCACCTCTCATGCTCTCCTGTCAATCATCACTAAACAGATTTATTTTGCTCGCTGTAAAAAAGACGGCTTTTGATCTCAGCTGCCTTCAGAAAAGACAGCGCAGCTGCTTAACTTTCTAAAGATGTTAATTACCTTCAGCTTACGCTATGCCTACTATTACGCATAAGATTTTACAAGTATAATTCAAACTCTTTAGCCACCTTCCACCCCATGGCTTCAACATGTAAGAAGAATCCTGCAGAATGTGTTCAGTACAAGAACACATAGGACAGTCCTCCACATTTCCCACTGAGAAGTAATCCAGACTATGTTTTATTTAACTGGGTTTTGGCCTCCTCTCATTATACATTCAGCATTCACTAAGCTGAGGCAGCCAGCACACTTAAAAGAAAAAAAAACACACAATAAACGTTCTCAAAGTTCTCAGAAAATAAATTAACTGAATTATCCCCCCCGCCCCCACACACACACACCTGAAAAAAATTTGGAAAAATTGGAACTTTTGGAAAGTTGTTCTTCAAAAAATTTCCTGTAACGTGTTCAGGTTAACTATCACTGGGATATAAGACTGCAAATATTGTTGAAAATAAACTTCCTTTTTTTTTCACAAAGAGCTAAAGCAATATACTGAAAAGATCAAAACTGTAAACTGCCAAATCTGTAAATCTGTCAAATCAAAACTGCCAAAACTGTAAAATATTGTGTATGTAGTCTGATCTTAAGAGTATATGTTGTGAACCACAACACTGTGTATTTCTCTTTTGGATTTAGCCTGAAGAAAGCAGTGCCAGAAACATTTTTACAGCCCATGACAGAACATTAATAAAAGAACACGAGATTTCTGAGGAAGCTCTTACGTATACAGCTACATCATTTGGCTGGATACTATGCATGAGTCGTGTTTGTTGATACATCACTTGGTTGATACGATTTGGCAAAGGGTTGAACCTGTCACCTATGTAGTGTCTACACTTAGATTTGCATGTCAGTGGTTCAGCTTTTCTCTTTCTACCTGTCTGAGCAAAATCAGCAGCCAGTGAATCCCCTTGCCCACCTCCTCCGGTCCATCTGTTTTCTTGACTTTTATTTTTTGCATTTTCTGAGTACTCATTATGAAGCAATTACATAAAATGTAGCTGCACTTTTGCTCCTGCTTAAGTGACAACAGAAAATTCTTCCAATCTCATCATTCCTTTGGCATTTTCTGTTGTAAGCTCAACTCCATCCCCAGTATCTGTCTAGGTCTCTGTCAGATCTCTGCCAAAATAGCTATGCTGACCAGATGCACACAGCTTCCTTGACCCACATAGCTGTTCTGGAAGCATCCCTTAGTTGTTAGCACAAATGTAGTTATATCAGCAAAACAGTACTTTATTAAAATTGCTTGTTTTGCATGCCCAAATTAGGACTCATTTGCTGGTACTGAGTTCCAGTATTTCTTCTGCTGTTCATATTGTCCTAGCTGCCTATGGCAGTTCAATTCTAATGATAAGTAATTTACCCTCCGTAGGAATCATCTCAAAGTCGTGATTTACATCTTTTCAGAAGGTACAAAATATGCTTTGAAGAGCTGAAAGCAATGCCCCTCATTATGTCTCTCCTGAACACATAGGTTTCAATGTTTGAAAGTGAAATTTAGAAATTTTAACATTAAAAAAAATTGTTTTAAAAGGTAGAGACATAGAGATGAAAAAGTAGTAACAGTTTTCTTTCTGGAAAAGAAACTCAGTAGGATGTTTTCATGTTTTCCAATCTACAGCAGTACTTCTTAAAAAACTTAACAGGATTGCTTTACCTGTAGGTGCCATTGCTCTTTTTTACTTAATATTTTTGTTAATGAAAATGAAGATTTATTTTAAAGAAAAAAGCTCTTTCTCAATGCTACTCTTAGTCATATTTGGAAGTTACTTTTTCTTATTTAAATAAAATACCTTTACCTTTCCTCTCTGCTATTCATGATAAAACCACAAAAACCAGCTAAAGTCACACTCTTTCTAAATAACACAGGGAGTTGTTAGCAGCCTGCCATGCAGTGCTGCATTGGCGCTTGCTCAGAGGTAGCTAAGAGGTCAGAACTGGAGTGTAAAACCTTAATGCTGCCTATTTTTATTTTGATTAAAATAATTTCACACCTTCAGGATCACAAGGCAATCTACAAACCACAAGGTGTATTATTGCATAATACTTAATTGAGGTGAGAAATAAGGAGCAAGGAAATAATTTACATGCTCCTTCTCAGGTAGGAGGGTTTTTTTAGAAAGAAAACCATAGGATACAATATTAAGCTGTATAAAAACACTTTTTTTTTAGTGCATACGTAGGAACTATCTCTTCCCTCCATTTGGATGCTAAGCCACCCTTTTTGCCTCTGAGAAGGGAAATCCACACAGCATAACTTTGTAACTCATCAGATCCCTTAGCTTAAAAACAAACTGCAGATATTCACATATAGTCCCAAATGTTATTATTATTTCAGCTGCCTGTGTACTCCATTAGAGGTTTTCAAAATATCTTAGATGAGGACAATATAATTGACTTTAGTTTCTGAAACCATGTCTTCACAAAACATGATTTATTTCCCTCTATAATTCAGTCTTCAGTACAGAATGCCAAAAAAGTACAGAAATATTGGCACTTTGGAAGCCTGTGGTGCATGTTGCACTACACAATAAATACAGAGTTAATGTCCCTGTGTCAATGCAGAAACCCACCACTGTTACTTAAAAAGATATACTGTTGTATAGAACTTTTTGGTCCTTTAAGCTGATATTTTTTCCAGAAAAGAAATAAATACAAGATTGTAATGAATTATTTTTGCAGACAACACATGAAATGATATATGAACACAACAACAGGGAAAGTAAAATACCTATCATCTGCCATACGCTGCTCTCTGGTCTCTGCACTCAAGCTCTGCAATGCCTACAGAGCACACAGTTTGCTGAGGGCACTGCTGCTAAGAGGCAGGTCTGGTGGATGTACATTTCCCATATTCAAGTGTTTCTTTACATCAAGTAGTCAAACCTCTGAGAGTCCAATTAAGAGTCATTTGTCTTCAAGTCTGTATCCTAATTTTGACCTACCTACAGGCTATTGTAGACTAAATAGGGATGGTTCTGCAAAGTCCTGTGCATAATAGGTTGTCTGTTTTTCATTACATCATAGACTGCATTTACTGGCACCACGACATTTACTGGCACCACTACATTTACTGGCACTACATGCACCATCATGTGCATTATGCCACTGCAGAGCAACCAAGTAGAGGCTTTCTGATGCCTCCTCTGCTAGGTAGAGCCTTGTGGCGTCTGGCCACATCTATTAATCCACATCTATTCATCTCTTGCAAAGCATCTATTAATCAAATTGTCAGGGGTGTCTCTACTTTGTAAGCCAAGAGTAAGCAGTTCCACTCACACTAATGGCTCAGACTCTGCTAGCCCAACTTCCACCTAAATCTTCCGGATAATGCATTAGATCGGAATCTCTGGATCCAAAAAGTTCAAGAACTTCATTGGAAGATAGGTCTGTTTAATGAGGTCATTAATTTCCATGGAGTTCCCTTGGCTGCAAAAATATGTTGTATGAATATTTCAAAGCCTTAATGAAAGCCTCAATCACATAGAACTACTGTGTTTGGGTGAATTTGACCTACAAATAATTCAAGTCATTAGAAAACACCTTAATTTTAATGGTCACCTCTAAACGCAATGGCTACAGAACTACAGTCTGACTTGATCTGTACTGGAATTCACTCAAAAAGAATGAGAAAAAAAATGCTCTCAAGAAAAATTATATATGAACAAGAGGAAACAGATATATTTTTATCTACTGATGTCATATCCAGCTGACAAAATTACATTTATTTTATTTTAATAGGTTTTCAAACTGTTTGTCTTCTCTGAGGAGGAATGTGTGCTGTTGTCATTACACTGCTCTCATTTTCATGGTATTTCAGTTAAAGCAGTGTCTCTGACGCCTTGATCACACAATCACATACATCCCCAAAATCCCAATGTTGATGAAAAACAATTTTATTTCACTCTGTAATTAACTTTATTTGTATAATCTACATCTATACATCTGTACCAGTAAACACAATACCAAGGTATATTCTGAGTCACTGGAACTAGTTTGTTCTTGCCACTATCCTGCTACAGAGTCCCTAGCACAGTATCAGCCTGACTTTCTAGCACTTCTCCACCAAAGTCCTGGGTCAGGAGTTAAAATGGGCCAAGAAACCCTTCCAACACCCACTTTAGTGAGTAAGAAAGTTTAATAGTACAGACATGGGTAATTCTTTGCCAAGTGGACTCATCGACAAAGAACAACCTTGTGCATTTTAATTTCCTCAGATCTGATGGTACTATGGATTTAGAACTGCCAGGCAGGAATCTGCCTGTAGGTACAAAACATGAAGTTAGCTTGCCAGACAACCTTTTTGCCTCCAGTCTCAGTGTTTCAATAACTCTGGATCAAAGTTAGCTGTTTGAAAACCCAATAGCCATGAGTTCAAACAGGAGTTAAAATAAATGAAGTTTGAAATGGTGGGTATAACCTGTAAATCTTGGAAAATTTTCACACTTTGCATGTGGCTGAGTGACCCCTGGTGGGTTTAAGGTTTGGCCAAAAAGGGACATTGTCAGTAAATTCATCCCTCACTAAAACATCCTCCTCCATGCAAAAGCTCCAAATAAAAGTTACTTCTGTTGAAAACCTTATTGTAGCCTTTAGCTGGAAGAACTAATACATTGTCACTTTCTGAAACACACGACTACGCAACAGATCATGGCATGCATGTCGCTTCAAACATCTGCTTATTTTAAAGCTCACACCATACAATGAGAAGAACATAAACGTTATGTAGATTTGAGAAATTCCCACCAAAGAATTTAAATACTATTCAAAATAGCAGTTTAAGGTTAAAATTTCATGTTATTTACATGGAAAAGGAGCCTCTCAGCCTTCTCTTCTGGAGAAGGCTGAGAGAAGGCTTCTCTTCTGGAGAAGGCTGAGAGGGGATCTGATCTGTGTCTATAAGTGCCTCAAGGGAGGCAATGAGGATGGGGCCAGCCTCTTTTCAGTGGTGGCCACCGACAGAACAAGAGGAAACGTCCACAAACTGCAGCATCAAAAGTTCCACGGGAACTTAAGGAAAAAATTTTTGACAGTGAGGGTGACAGAGCACTGGAACAGGCTGCCCAGAGAGGTTGTGGAGTCTCCTTCTCTGGAGATCTTCAAGACCCGCTTGGATGCAGTCCTGTGCCACGTGCTCTAGGTGGCCCTACGTGTGCAGGGGGGTTGGACTGGATGACCTCTAGAGGTCCCTTCCAACCTTAGGCATTCTATGATTCTATGATTCTATGATTCTATGAAATGCTACCTATTTTTTGTATACATTTTTACAGTTTCCAAAGATGCAGTGACCTTTTATATGCACAGAATAGAATGACATAAAAGGTAAGACTGGGTATCTGTCCACAGTTTCGTATTTAGGGACTGATGATAATACAGAGCTGCAAAAGGCCATAGGGTATTTTATTACTATTAATGATAGTTAATACAGTTTAAGGATCACGTGTGCAACTGATGTAAATCTGGCCCCATGCATGCGCTGTGTTAGATCCTGCAAAATGTTGACCAACATCTAGGTGCAGTGGAATTTAGGAAATAAAACTTTCTTTTAAATCTATGCAACCATAAATGCCTAAAAATAGTTTAGAACAGGGTCATAAAGGTGTAATAGGCTGCAATTTGCAATAAGCCACCATGAAAACATTTAAAACATTTATACGTCATACTGCTCTATATTTTCTTATATCCACATTTCAGCCTTTCTTTTCAAACATGTTAAATTCCGGATCTAAATTCTTAGCACAGTAAATAGCCCAAATCAGCTAGAATAGCTGCATTTTCTTTTTTTCTACCTTAATTTGCACAGAAATCAAAATAAAATTGAATATCATCAGTGAATATCATTCGTGGCAAAATTAAAGAATTTCTGACTGTCATTCTGGATAAGTGCAGCAAGCTGAATGTTAAACGGAGAACAACTGTGACTGCAGTTACATTTCCCAGACAGCTGGCACATCCAGTAAACTGTTACGTCAGGTTACAGGGTATGATTACCGCTTCTGTAACTCAGTTAAAAATACCAAACAAATCACGTAATCAGATTGCACATTACCCAACAGTGAGGACATAGAAAAAATTGGCAAAGTGTAAACTCTGGGAAGAGAGTTTTGTGACTGCTAATGTTTCCATACAGGGCTGGAGACGTCTCTTTCAGAGTCCTCCACGGCTACTGACCTGAGTCAAGCCTGCTGAGAAGACGGAAGTTTCGGTGTGCCAGGACGAGCTGTTTCCAGGGCCACTCTTACATCAATATGCAACTTCTCTCTTGGACATTTACAGTTTAAAATTGCTACACAAATATAGCTGGAGATGCAAACACATAATATATATAACAATACACCTAATACTTTTTAGAGTGCAGTTTGCTAAAAAGCATTAATGGAAAGTCATGAGGTCCTCAGCCTCCAAACTTTGACTAATTCTCTGGGAGATTGGGAGTGCAAAAGAAGATGCCTAGAAGTTGCTTTTCTTCAGCCACCTAGACGGTCCTAAGTGCTCTGAAAATGCACTCTGTGTGCACTAAGGGCTCAGCTCATACACATGTGCTCATGCTCACGGTCCACATAATCTACAGAAACAACAATTCTGGCACTGACTGACTTCCAAAACTCCCTGAGATATATGGTTCAATATCTTCTAAGTGTCATTTACACTGTTACCTGAAGTGTAAATGAATGAAAAATAGATGAGATTGATGTACTTCACCTTTGCAGCATCAAGGAAAACAAAAATTTTCACACTTGTTTTTTTTTTGCACTTTGATCTGTTTTCCTAGGGTTATGTTCTGTTTTCTGTTCTACTGTTTCAAAATATTGGTCCTTTAGCTTCATCTGGCTGCCTTCTGTTGTCACATCTAGTCATATCTTTGGGCCTGACTGTAAAAGGCACTGTACAACGTGGAGCCTTTTCTCAAAACAGCAGTCTGAAAGACAAGGCATGGCAGATCAAAATCACAGGCTGCAGAACAGAAAAGAAACAGTATCAAATTCTCAGTAAGACAAGACCAGACTTCTTTCCATCTGAATAACTGCTATCAGTTTCCAATTTTCAAATGTAATAGCACTAACATCCTCCTAATCTTTGCCTAGCTACATAGAACAATATCCATTTCAGCAGTATAAATTCAGATCTGCTTACTGAAGTGAGGAATATCATTTCTTCAATAGAAGCAAAAGTGAAATGCATGCATTTCTTTGTATGCTTGTATTAATTTGCTATAAATAGTAAATAAATAAATAAAAATAAACTCAATACTTCTAGTTCATAATGGACTACTTATATGTACAAAATCCAATAACTGTGTTCTTTTTCAAGGTCGTAGCAGTTCCTATAGCTAGTGGTCAGTGACTCATCTAAACAGGTCATGCTCTGTGCCATACTGAGCTAACACAGCATAGCGGAGCTGCTACTCTAGCCCAGCTCGGGTAACAGAGAATGCATCAGTGCTTGTTTTGGCCAGATGAAACAGTTTTGCAGAAAATATCACTTGTTTATCCGAAGTCAGCTCAGGTATTTGTGACAGTGAAGTGTCGTGTGGCAGCACATACATACTGACATAACCTGAGGATGGGATTTATCTCGTTTCACTTCAGCAGATTAAAAGTAGAGTCTCGGTTCAACCAGCTACCTCAGCTCCATTTATAGTCAGAAGGAAAAAAAAATTGAAACAACCTGACTGCAGCAGACTGCAATGCCATACTCCTATTATGGCAAAAGAAGGAATTTTTAGTTGTTAAAAATATAACAGGTGATGCTAAGCGAAAATAAATAAAAAAACTTATGGACTCAGTTAGAACCTATACGCAGCCAAATAAATAACAGAGCCCAAACCAAGGGATGAGAGAATCCAGAACTACTAATACTTCTACCAGAGATTTATCAACAGTGCACAAGAGCCACTCACGCCTTTTTGGACTACTGGACTAGCAGAGAGAGATAAGGCCCATCAGATTCCCACCTCAACGGCGTGCAAGGCAGGGCACTGCGTGTCCTGCTCTGCCACCTCTGACTCTGCCACCCAAAAGCTCCCGGGCCAGGTCAGAGCCAGATCCAGCAGGCAGGTGCCCACCCTCACCTCCAAGACTGGGCTTAAATGCCTGGCTGGGCTCCTTTTCCGTATATACACGTGTGTGTCTATTTATACACATTTATATTACAATGGTTTGATATTCCAGAAAGTATAGGAGTTGCTGACATGAACTGAAAAAAAAGCAACCAGGACCCATCTGTTTGCCAGCTCTCAATGTCAAGGTACAACCAATCTGAAATGCCTTTACATATTAACAACATGTTTAAACAACTAAAATAATAAACGTAACTCAGCTTTTAATAAAAATACATGGTAGTTGCTTCTTCATAAATTTCACCTGAGTAGTGCACATGCATTTTAGAGAGGAGCTGAAAAACTCTCCTTCACGCTTATTTGGGAGGGATCAGTCAGGTATTTGAGGTTCTCAGAACCCTAGAAGTCACAGCAATAACTCTTTGCTTATTCTCCCCCTCCCCTGCTCCTTTTGTTTCTGAAACAAAATAAAATAGATACAGATTTTGTTAATTAAAATTCCTGATTTTTTTTTTTTGCTGTATGAATACTGGCTATTGTTACTTTCTAAAATAATCTTTTGTGGATTTAACAAATGTCAGACTTTCATCAGCATTCTGCACCAGAATTCTGGTTTAGAGAGCTCCCAAAGCTCAATTAGAATAGAAGCAACCCACTGATGCAAATGAGTTATTTGAAAAGTTTTCCTACATCAGCCTATTATACAGTGCGTCAAAGTTGACTCTCCATAATTTTACTATGTGGGCTTTACTTAATGTTTTAATGTAGATTAGTTAATAAACCTCTCCTAGTTTTCTCTATATACAGCTCTAATTCAGTCCAACCATGTTTAATTATTTTAATATCCTGTTCAGTTTGGGGAATTTGTTCAGATTCACAGTCATTTAGTATATAAATGAGTTCAACATTGAACACATGAAAAGAGAGGGAACAAGTTGTCTAAGTAGAAATGTAATGAATATGAGAACATTTTTTCCCTGTGAATACTTAGAGAACGATTTAAATTTAAACATTATTTTACACCATGCAACGTGACGTGTAGCAGAAGGATATAGACTACATAATTAAACTGTTGTTTAGAAATAAACATGGGCCCCTAAAGACATGGGGCCAACTCCTGTTTTTTTCTTGTATCTGCACAAATATGGAGTCACTCTGTGGTCCCCTCTAGATTAATTTCACATTTGAGATTTCACAGGAGTGTATCAGTGTATCAACTGATTCATGCCCCCACCTGCTTTTAAGTCTTTTATAATTAAATTAGCATAATGGTAGGTATTATTTAAACAGATTAAAGAAAAATAGCTTAATAAAATGTTAAGCTGTTTAACTGCAGTAATCAAAACCAGCTTTGATACAAGTTACTTAGATTTTTGCAAAAAGCCAAATAAAACTTGTAATGAATGAAGTCTTCAGAGTGAGGGAAAAAAAGACATTTCTTTAGAGAGCTGAATTTACTATTTCAAATAGCTCCCACACAAACTTCTGGTTTCTAACATCCATCTAATAATCAGCCTCCTGCTTTCCTTTCCCAAACCAAACATGGGAACAGAAACAAATACAGAGAAAAGGAAGTAAGAATGGCCATATCAGGACTAACTAAAGGTTTATTTATTTGATGTCCTACTTATCAGCCTGGCTAGTACTGGTGCTTAAGAAGCTCACTTAAGAAAACAAACAAAACAAATAAACACATATATATATGTATATTTGTTTAAATATATATATATGAAGGGACCTTTGAATTTCACTGACAAGGAGTTTAGAGTCTTTCTGAGTCAGAGGCTTTTGCATTTAATGGATTTAATTGCCACTGCTAGTTCCACCATGCTTGAATTTGTCTATTTGCTTTTTGAACCAGAATAAACATTTGGCTGGTGCAATATCCTATAGGATAACACCCACAGTTTAAATATGCTTTCTGCAAAAAAAAAAGTACTTGCTCTTGTTTGTTTTAGACCTCTGCATGCGGCACTTCTGCAGGGCCGTGGAGCTGCTGGAGAGAGTCCAGCGTGGGGCCACGAGGATGATCAGGGGCCTGGAACATCTGCCCTGTGAGGAGAGGCTGAGGGAGCTGGGTCTGTTCAGCCTGGAGAAGAGAAGGCTGAGAGGGGACCTCATCAGTGTGTACAAGTACCTCAAGGGAGGCAGTGAGGAGGATGGGGCCTCTTTTCAGTGGTGGCCACTGACAGAACGAGAGGAAATGGCCACAAACCAAAAGTTCCCCAGGAACTTAAGGAAAAATTTCTTAACAGTGAGGGTGACAGAGCCCTGGAACAGGCTGCCCAGAGAGGCTGTGGAGTCTCCTTCTCTGGAGATCTTCAAACCCCACCTGGATGCCACCCTGTGCCCCGTGCTCTGGTGTCCCTGCTAGGGCAGGGGAGTTGGAGTAGATGACCTCTAGAGGTCCCTTCCAACCTTGAGGATTCTATGATTGTGAGAAGAGTGAATAAATCATTGTGTAGTCCCCCTTTTTGCAGTATTCCTGACTTTGCAGCTCTCAGTCATCTCCTTCACTATCTTCTTTTTCTCCTGAAAAATCTCATTCCGTACTTTTCATCATCACCAACCCTTTTGCTTTTTGCAATACTTGCTCTAGCTTTGTGCCTTTTTTGAGGCTGTGATGTATCCGAGATCCATAATAACTAAAATAAAAAATAAATAGTAGAATAACTATATAGCAGAATAACTATATTTTCCACTCTCCTTTGTTATATTCTTTTCCTAATAATGGCAACATTTATGTCTGGGTGAAAAAACATAGTTTACTATAAAAACATGTTTACTATAGATTCAAAACAGAGGCAGGGAAAGTTGAAATGAATTTGAAATTTGAGATGACTTAATAAGAAATAAACTTTCACTTTTTTTAAACAACATGTAAGCTTTAAATGGTGAGGAAAATACCTCTCTCCTAATTTGGAGGGCTTCAACTTATCAACACCCGTCCTCAGACAGTGGTATGAGAAAGCAGTGGTCAACTCAGTGTGCTTGCATCCAGGGATCTAGAACTCTCTTAATATGTAACTAACTTCTGAGTCAGGCTCTCAACTAGCACTGTGTTGTGCCCTGCAGGACTGTTAGAAAATCCCTTTTGAATTTCAGGTGTGCTTGACATAGGCAGAAAAATATAAAGCTAGACAGTAATTTTCACATTTCATCAATGTCATAGGAAGACATGAAACCATAGAGAAAAAAAATGAGGATTTTTTTTCTAACTGGCAAATTCTTTGAAAATATGTAAAGTTTTGCTACAAGATGTAGGAAAGAAAGTAACTGAGATGTTAGCAAAGAGGTAATGAATACATCAAAAGAATCCAGCAAACATGCCTCAGGAGAGAACTGAAATGTTAGATAAAGCAAGAGCAATGCTTACGCAGACATACACTAACAGATGACAGAGTGAAGGATCGATAGGTTTAACTACAGAACACCTTGATATGGGATTTGATGTAAATTGTGCAATTAGTTTTTATACAAAGTTTTTATATATATGTGTATGTGTAATATATATATTGAATACTACTGCCAAACTTTAACTGGAATGAAAAAAAACCCACCTCCTTTCCCTCCAGGAACAGAAACCCTGCCTTCCTTCCAGAGTATTCTGGGCTATCGTGAGGAGACTGAAATGGAAGGACGACCATAGCCTAATTGTCCAGTAAAACTACTGGCTCTAGTTACATCAGGGAGCCTGTGAGACAAACCTTCACACCTACCGAGTCCTGATGAGAAGAAAGAAACTCTGCGGAGGGATGAAGACTCCTAGAAAAAACCTTTGCAGGATCAGCACCCCCGGGAAAAAGATTTTTTGACAGAAGCAACTAAAGAAATAGGCCAGTTGGAATACAAAGTCATTCTCCCTTTGAATTCAATATGAACAAGGTCTTTCTGAGAGATAAGATCTGAAGCAGGAAAATTTAGGTGTAATGGGCAACTTCAATATCCTTGCAAAAATGGTGCATGTGAGGAAATCTGCAGTACCCACAGAAGGCAGATGATAGAAAACACGGACTGTGGCAGCTGCAGGACATCTTATTCTGAGTCATTAACTTATGAGAACTTGAGGAGTTTGGAGCCACTGCTCAGCTCAGAAAAGACTGAACTTACTCTTTTTGGACTATTTTATTACAATGATTCCATTACAGAGCCCACAGAGGCTTAGGTTATATTCAAAGCTTCTCCTGGGCGCTCAGATAACACACAACTCTCATTACAGAAAATCTGACTTGGTCTCCGGCAGTGTCAAACATCAAGTAATTGGTCGTTGCCTTTTCCAGTTCTTCCCATCGCACAGTGAGTGTTCATCACAGCATCAGGAAGCACATGCCTCCGGCTGCTCCTCTCTGGCCAGCTGTGTCTATTTGAGGTTCCCTAACGGGGCAGGGAGTGAACAGCTGCAACGCAAATCACGACCTCCAAATGCTGTGAGGGAGCTTAAGAGAGGGCACAAAACAGGAGATCTTCCTCAGCACCTAAGAACTGGCAATCTGATACCAACAGCCGTCAAAGGTGGTTTTTCATATTTTGTTAGTCAGATTAATATTTCTTTTTCATTTACTTTTGATATTTCACTACTGTACTACATGTTGATGTTCATCCAAGAGGAACCTTAACATGAAGGCTGCTTTATACCTTACAGGAGGACATCATAGCTTAATTCATACACTTAGATTAACACACAAAAACTATCAAATGAAATTATTTTAAATTATGAAGATTTACAAGCTTGATCTCACAGCTGAATGTCAGCAGTAACTAAGTTATCACACCGAAAAGACATAAGAGCGAGGGATTTTTAGAAAAGAATCCTCTGCTTTCAAATATAGTTGTTTCCATTCAAGAGATTTGGAATTTGCTGACTTTTAGGGGATTCTCTGAACCCTTTTTTCTCCTTTAGGATTTTGAAAAGGAGAAAGGAAAGATAAGAGGGAGAAAATTGTAACTTTTAATCCCAATGGACTCTGAGTAAAAATAATAATTTAGACTTCTAAAAGTGTATCTAAAAACTATCTAAAACACCTAAAACTATCTAAAAACTATCTAAAACCACCCTGTGACATACAGGGTGATCAAAATTTACAAATGAAAATAATTTTCAAAAGCAGCACTATGTGAAAAGATGATTTCTCAGAAAAATAAGGAAATGTACTGAGAACCATAGTACTAAATAAAGTTTGTTCCATGAGATAGCCTTTAATATCAAATTGGCAATATGTAGAATGTAACTGTGCCATTAGAGGCAAGTGGAGGCTTTAGTCTCCATTTATTTCAGGGCCGGTTATCTCATCTGGACCCAAAATCAGATTTAGCATTTTGATGGGAGGGCTCTCTTCTGGGACAGTAATATATAGCTGGAAGGGACTTCTTGGGCTATTAAGGCCCACTACAGGACTTTCAAATCCATCAAGTTTAAAGAGACTTAGTATTTGCACTAGCATAATTTTTTTCCTAGCCACTCATCAGAAAATATTAGATGTTTTGTGACAACTGCCCTATTTTCTTTTGCATCTACAAGAGTAACAAAGTAGTTCTCAGGATCTGATTTTTGCTTGCAAGAGTCTTGTTTGGGAAGATCAAGTACTAAGAACAGCAGGACCTGACTGCAAAGCAGCCTTTTTAATCAGCAAAGTGGTAAGGAAAAGCAAAGTTACGTGTAAATGATCCAGGGTAAAATGATGTCCATAGAAAATAAGTATGATATTGTAAGTGCTGAACATGATGTACCTGAGCAAATGATGATATGAAAATCAGGCTAATAGATTTCTGAAAGAGTTGAACAGCAGGAAACACATCTGTTTTTCCTCTTGACTGAGATACTTTTGTTTACCTTTTGTTTAAAAAGTTGTAGTCTCAAGATGCCACAGTTATTATTTAACATTGTATTTAATTCTTCAAAATCAAAAGATAATCCATATGCTCATAAACGCCAAATGATGAACCTGAGGGGGAAAAGGAGTTCAACTCCTGCTCCTTTTATGGTTCTCAAATGTCTATACTGGCTATTTATTTTCAGCACAAACAGAAATGACATTGTAATTATCCTTCCATGCTAACACTTTTGTTAATGTATGAAAAGTTTTTTAAAAAGAATACTGGCATAAACACTTGTATTGTGAAATGGCTCCATTCGGCTTATGCTTGGTTCTTTGCCGATAAATTTTTCCAACGGTATGTCTATATTGTTTTCCTATTACTGCAAGTTACCACTTTTATGAACAAATACAGTATTGTTCCTTTTCAAGAAGTAGAAGGAAATATAGTCATTCTTCTCTAAATTATTGAGACCATATTTTGTAATTATTAGCAACATAACTTGTTAATTCTGATATGTTTATTAGGACCAGATGAAGCAAAATACAGTAATATTCTTAAATTCATCCCAAATTAATGTCTTACTGATTAGAATAAAACTAAAATGTCATTGTTTGGCAGTATAAAACAAAATATAGATGTGTAGATGTATGAGGGAGACGTTTCCTGGCTTACAATTAATGCATATTGGACAATATGAATGAAGACTCAGCATATTTTCTGGAGGTGCCTGGGATGGGAGGATGTCAACCGTGCAGAAGCACCACGTTTGGCAAAACAAGCAGGAAGCTGATGCTGTAACAGTAGTGCAGATAGGTCAGAGTATTGTTAGGCATTTGACATCCTTTACACATTAACCATGCACAAAACTAGTGCACAGGATATTCTTCGGATAAAAGTCACTTCCAACAAGCACTACCCTGCCTGATAGTTGACCTTCATTTCCCCATCACTGAACAGTATATTTCCTGAAAACTTTTCCCTCATTCCCCATTCATCTTGCCTCCTTCTTATATCACAGCAATCTAAATTTCTTCTAAATTTTCTTCTTCTTTGAACCATAGTGCTACATTTAGAAAGAGAATGAGGGAGAGAATGATGGTTTTCTTGCCTCATGATAAACATTCTCCATTTCCCACAGTTGTTATTAGATTTTGCCTCTTCTTTCATCAGGAGGAATGTTCACATGCTCAGTTTTGTTTTCTAGCCACTGAACAATCATCTAACCCAAGCCTGAGGTCCTAAAATGTAAAAGAGATAACATCTGTCTAGACCATAAATATGAAAATTGTATGTTGTAATGAAGAAAAAAAAAGTATTTGTAAATGCCATGTAAATAGATAGTGACAACAGACTCCTCATCATACTCTTCCTACAGTTGTAACCAAACATAATTTGCCAATTTTTCTTAGTCTAAATATTATCCATGCATCTAGCTTCGATGTCAGAGTGAAAAGAACAGAAGTACCTCAATGAGCAAATACAATGAAGAATCCAGGAGGCTGATGAAAGGAAGGTACTGGGCTTGAACTTACAGTGACAAAGACGAAGAAAGTAATGTGATCAGAGCAGCAAATTAGGAAAATTATTTTATTACTGAGTACTCAAGGACAAGCTGACTTACTGGAGAAACCAAGCAATGCTGAATATGGGAAAGAAAATGAGTACACCACATAGAACTGTATAGCATAATTCTTGTCTGTCTTAGGTGGCAGAGAGGGGGAAGGCAGGTTGCTACAATATAGCATTTAGTCTGCTCTTCTTCCTGCTCAGGGCTTAGACTTTTGCATATCAAAGCCTTAATGCACTTCTAACCCCATAAGGAGTGGGTGGGAATAACAGTCATCACTAAGAAATCATTTACACACCTGCATGTGAGTCACTCTCTTCCCTCTTAGAACAATTCAGGGGCTTTCTTCACTCATGATCTAAATAAATCAATTTTTGCAGATGATCTGAATACAGAGAAGGAGATGTAGCTTGTTTCTGAAGCCAGCTCTTGACAGATAGAGGAGAAAAGTTCTACACCATGGTTACTGCAATTTTTTCTTATAAAATGGACTGAAGAACCAACACAGGGCAGAAAAAACGCATAGAAAAGTTATAGAAATTAAACTGTTGCTTGTCTACCAAACTCAGACTAGGCACAGTTACATATTTACTTTCTCCTTGTGTCTCAGTTTGGAAAGGAGAAAAATTAAAGCAGATATCTGAGAACTGATATTCTCTATATAGGTGATACATTTTTTATTATATCACCTATATAGAGAATATCAGTTCTCAGATATATACAAATTAATCTAAAAATCCAGTCATCCATTGCCACTGTCAGAGCAAGAACATTCACTGTAGGACATACAGCCCATTTAGGACAGGACCAAAAACTCCCCTGACATGATGCTATTCGTTGCTCTATATTGCTTGGATTATATATCCTTAAATAACTCAACATGTCTCTAAAATACCATTACTTGTTAGAAATAAGAGTAATGTAATAGCTTCATTTCTTGATATTTGGTTTTAAATTTGACTGAGATGATAATGCAGTCCTTCAGGACTTCTCAATGGCCTCAAGCATCCAGCTGGCAATTCTGTGTTTAGCCCAATATAAGAAGTGAGGAAGATAAATGCTCCATTTCAGGCCTGAAACGTATTTAACAATGTTACAATGCACTGAGAGCCTCGTGATGCCCAGAGCTGCAACCTGATAGAGTAGTCCTGTCTGTCAGATGATAAAGCGACAGATATGAAACCCTGGTAGATATGTATGCCATTTCTAGAAATAGAAAGGTTTCCTATAGAAAAGGTTCCTGGACATATGGACACTTCTGCCTCTCACTAAGTCTACTAGTAAACAATTTCAGCCACGTTCTGGAGTAGACAGAGCTTTCAAAGATAATAGATTCCTACAAGTTTAATGAAAATAAATGGCTGCAAAGAGCCACAAATCAGTGCTTCCACTGAGAGGTCAGAGTTCTGCTTGGCCTTTGCCAATCTCCATTTAAACACTCTTCTCCCATGAAGCAGGAGAGCTCCACAGGTTTAGGAGATCTGATCAAGAACTGGGGTATGCTGAGTGAGAGAGGTGGCATTGAGGGAACAAAAGGCATAGGATGTGCCCTTGAAACCACTATCCAATTTCCTGCCAAAAAAAAAAAAAGTAATTTTCCAATTACTCTTCCTGCTTATTGGAAACTACACCATCTTTATAAATGTTCAATATTAAAAATCAACAGGTGATGCACTAACAATAAATAATCACTGAGCCCAAACAGTAACATAAAATAATGAAAGGCTGGAAGGGGAGAGAGAAGAAAGCTTGAAACCTAATGAAAAAAAGAAAATTTCTATTTGCATCTCTCATCTATCCTGCTTTCTTGGAAGGATTTTCCTAGTCACTCCAAGCAATCTTATAGAGCTCTCACAAAAGATTTTCTCTCTTACTATATTCTTTCCCAGCTGATCTTCTCCCTCAAACTTTCTTGTTCCTGATTCCACACTCTAGCCAGCAGTTAAATCCGTGTTATCATTTGGTCCTCTCCTGCATACATCTTTTTTCTCTCTTTCACTGATATAATTCTTGATTTTCCCCATATTCCATGTTTCTGACCTCTTGACACCTTTTCCTACATTAGAGTCAGCTCTGCTGCCTCCTGCTGCTGTTCATCCCCACCAGTCACTCTGGCTTTCATGCTGTGATTGATCTTTGATGAAAATCTTCTCAACAGGTTCTCTCACCACAGATGTTGAGCCCTTCATCCTGGATCTTTACATTTGTACCAGTTTCATAAACCTTGCTAACCTTCCTTTGATAATGATACCATCCCGTGGAATTAGTACCTCCTTGCACACTGATTTAAGATCAATGTCTTACAGGCCTCTGTTTGCATAAGAATAGCAAGAAACTTTTCTGTATTTTTAATCCTGTATTTTTAATCCTGAAATCTTTTGTCTGGAATCTAGATGATTCCCAGGAGGTTATGGTTTTCATGTTGGCCCCTTATTTTCAGTCAAGTCCAAACACTCTTAGCTGAAAACAATACAGCACAACAAAGTGTATTCCCCTCTCTGGTATTTAGACATACTAGACAGGCATATCATAACTCACAGAGAGATGGAGAAAAAGCAGGAGGTGATGGGTTGAAGGCAGAACTGGCAAACTCAGTTAAGTGTGCTGGCAGGAAAGAATGCAAATTGGCTTAAAATGACAAAGATTTATTAACTCCCTATGGCATATCTACTAATGACAACAGAATTTGTGGTGATGTGCAAAATAATTAACAAAAATGGTTCAACAATTTTCCTGAGTTTTACCTGTGTAATCCCTGATGGCAATTTCAGTCCATGCCATTCATTTCACATTTTCATATAAATGGAAAGAAAAAAGAATAATAAAAACACAAAAATCTCAGAATTACTAATATGAACATAGAGGCTGCTACAGAGTTTACATGCAAGTATTTCAGAAATACTCTGCCATCCACTTTATCCTCCTGAATTTAATTATCTCCGTGGTCTGTTCTTCAAATGTAGCTGAATTTAGTCAGGGGGGATATAAAAGTACCAGGGCCTATACAAGCTGATGAACTGTACATACACACACTCATAAAGAAATGACAGCATAAACTTATTTTCCTAGGCTATACTTACGGCAGTAAAGTCTACAGGGCCACGGCACTGGCTCAAGCACTGATCCACAACCACCTTCCCTCTAAGCCCTCTCCCCATCAATATTTTCACCAAGACCAGCTACAGCCCTCCCAGAAAGGCAGAGGTAGCCTTAAGCGACCATAAGGCTGAGCGCTTTAGAGGCCCCAGAAAGAGACTCACAGACTTCTTTTCATACATACTGCTTATTTGCAAAAGCCACATGAGTTCGGGATGTGCTAAAGTCATATTAAGAATGGTAGAATATTTCTTCCTCAGTCCAAGAAAACTGAGAGGGTGCAACACACGAAATTGGCAGATGTTTAAAGACATCTCTCTACTGAAAAGAGGCAACAAGTGTGGTGGCAAAACACAAACTTGGACCATTTAAGAAAATGAATTTCAAAACTGCAAAGAATTCTCTTCCCAGTAGGTTTCCCTTGAAAGGGTCAAAATAGGACAAAATGATTTTTTAAAAGATAAATTATTTCACCCTGTGAGTGTGATGTTTCAAAAACAGAACTCAATCTTGCATACTCTTGAAAAACACAGGTATTATAAAACTTGTAAAATGTTAATGTTTAGATCCAATCCTACCATTTTATATGAATGCCTATTACAAAAGAGTTTGTACTTGTCATTGATACACTTCAGTATGCAGTGATTAAAACAATGAAGTATAAAAAGATGTCTATTTTTTTCTGATGCTTTTAAACTATAGCACATTTTTATGCGATATTAAAACAAACAAACAAAAAGACTATTGCCTTGATAGATGAAAAAGTATATTACAGTTTTCAGAAATTTAGGACATGACGTTTCTATTAAAAAATCAGGGCATTTTTTAAGTTGCTAATGCATTACATTTTCCATTAGTGCATTAGCTAAATATGACAGTTCCTTAATCATGGCAGGTTTCACATAAAATTCTGTTCGAATTTTACATTTCACAAAAATACTCAAGATATTTGCCCTACAAAAATATCAATAGTCATTATTTATTAATTTAGTTAATCACAGAAACGTCATTTTTCCTTTGCAGTACAAATTTATTCTTTACAGGTGTTATTGCTGCAAATATTACTAAGAGGAATTCTTATTGCTGTGAATATCTTCAATTAAGTCTCAATGTGATTTCACAGACTGAGCTAAAAATAGTTTTGCTGGCACAAATTCTGCCTAGATAATGGCAAAATCTAAATATTACATTCCTGTAATTAGGAAACTGGATCAAATTTGAATATAACCTTTTGAGCAGAGTTTTAATTCATATAAAAGTACATACATAATTTAGGATTTCATGGAGTATTCAAAAGCTTGTAACAGTAAAATAAATTCAATGCCATTTCTATAAACACTTTCAGGAATTCTCTAAAATAGATATAAAAACACAGTTCTCACAATTGTAAGAATCGTTTTGGAATAAAAGTTAAAGCTGCTAAGAAAATTCTCTTCATTTTACACAGATACAGAATGAACATAAATTAAATTATTAGCTGACAAAAGGAAAAAAAAAGGTATTTTTGCCTGAGTTAAGAAGTCAGTCACATTTTCCTAAACATTTTCTAACAGTAGGAATGATTTTTTTCCTATCATGCCACACTTTGAATGACTATTATTTGCTTCTTAATATATACATTCTTGAACAGGAAAAGACAGCTTAACTCAGTTTGAGTTGACAACTGCTTCATTTTACAAAATTTGAGAGGACAAGAAAAAAAAATCTCTGTTCCAGTCTACATCCCACTCCTCCTTTTTTACGTTGCAATGTAGAGGACTAATCCAAGATCGGGGGAGATCTGGATTCAGAGATCCTCCACCTCTGGAAAAAGCTATAATATTGTCTCCTTCCTGGAGAGAACATAGCATACATCAACTCTAGTGTTTTGCAGTGAGAATAATTCCTATGCTACTAACTGAAGTCATGCTTTGCATGCAAAGAATGCAAGATCCATGTTGGGACAATTATTTTACAAGTTACCTTCTATCCTTAAAAGCAAATCAAAAACCCCATTTATCAAAAGAGTAACAAGGGTATTGCTGGTTGCATGGGCATTTTTAAAGTCATAATTTCAATACTAAGATATGACTTGCTAAAGGTTATTTGATATTTTTTTCTCTATAACTACAGTGAAGGAAACTCTGTGGTATTATAAAATGTTTAATTAGAAAAGATGCAGCCCTATTGAAACCACCTATAAAGTTCCTTTTGCTCTCAAATTTCAGCAGGATGAAGTCAGAGTTCTTTTTTAACTGAATATCTAACAAAAAACTCATATATATTATATCACATGCTAAGCAAAGGATTATAAAATCACAGAATTTTCAAACTAGAATTGTGTTATGGAAAGTATAAATTGTTCTGCTGAACAGTTCTCATATAACCTAGAAGAGAAATGCTCTACAAACTGAATTAATTCATGAAGAACTGTGACTGTGATGACTTTGCTTATATAACAAGGCAAAGAACAAGCCTCGTTTATATAAACTATAAACTTTTTTGGAGGAGATATGTGTTTTTTTAAGCAGGGATTTTAGGAGAAATCTTGTGCTCTGAATATGAGAAGACAGTTTAGCAGTATTCTCACCAAGAAAATTCACCCTGCATTTCTCTCCCTACTTATACTGCTAATTATGAAAAGAATGGAAGTCTTGTAGAAGCTCAAGCTTTATGCTGTGATTTCACTTATAGCTTTCTCCTTTTTTTCCTCTTATTGATGAGATCAAGTACTGATATCAGTAAGCTGCTTTTTTAAGTAATGGGTTAACAATATGGCAAATCATTTTTAGACAGGTAGATGGAGTTTATAATCATATAAATCATATGAAACCAAGGGCTTTAGTATCAGCTCCATCACAGCTGGAAACCTCACAGGTGGATGAGTGGGTTATATAATATATATAATATAACCCACTCAGAGAGAGTTCAGTGATCATTTTGTGATTGGGGCACTCTTGCTCAGCTTGTATACACGAGCTGCACATTCTATTCCACTTCTCATTAGAGAACTTCCCTCTCATCTGCTTGGAAGTTCTGCATACGTATGGCATAAGTTGTCTCCTATGTGCTGTATGTTGCGATATGTCTATATATCTCTGACATATATATATATATCTATATCTATATGTCTGTCTCCTATGTGCCAGAAGTGTCTTTCAGAGGACTGCTTCTGTAAGGCTGCAGCTAGTACTCACTGGTGTTCAGTTTGGACACTTTAGCCATATATTTCTTTTCACTGAATGCATCTATCGCAGAAACCTTATGTATGAAACATATATGTACCTACCTTTGGAAAGATTGTTACAGGCAGTTATATCAAATTTGTACTACATTATTATCCTCTTTTCTGCCTATTTCCCTTCTCATAACAAAAATCTATTAATCTATTAAATAAAATATAATCTTATATAATTAATATATAATTAATTATATTTAATCTAATATATTGTAGTTAAAAGCTTGTGTGATCAGTCTTTTCAATTTATTTATTTGTTAGAATACTCTCCATGGTTTATTTAGCAAAGCTGATTAATGCTCTTGGCAATGTATTTACCGTAATGACGCTTTCTCCTTGGTAGTGGATTTAGGTCACATTTCTCAAGTAATCGTTACAACAAATTGGCCTTAATCTCTTGACAACAGCTAATCCTATATTTCTTTCACTGCAATATGGGCTTATTCTGAAAGTGTATCAGATTATATACATAAAGAATACTGATATAAGTGTAATACTACACATTAGAGCAATTCATTAACATTACCAAAATGTCTTTGAAATGGAAGTGGAAATAAAAGCCCAGTACAAAAAGCTTGATTCAAACCATCTAAAGAAGGACAATGTATTTTAAACCAAAAGCCAAAAAACCCCCACAAACAAACAAAAATATACATTTAGCTCAGTAATTTGTTTCCTTACCACAGTTTATCTTATTTTAGATAACAAAAGGCAACAGATGGAGGTTTTCTTTCAGTTTCCAGTTTCGCTGTGGTAAATCTTACTTTTTTTTTTTATAGAAACTATTAAAACATGCACGGTAAAAGACTGCTTTTTATATAAGTCTCAACTTTGAATTGAGAAATGAGCAATTCTATACAAGACAAATGTTCACAACAGTCTCCCTTCAAACAGAGTAGTAATTGAGGAAATTGCTCTATGGGCTATATAACCAGTGCTTGACAGACAGAACTGACACTACTCTATCTGCGGGTATAGCACTTTTGAATCGAGCTCCAGCACTCTATAAACCATGTAGAATTCAAAATCATGCTTTATTAACACAATAAAATAAAATTCAACTCAAGCTTTCTGCCTTGAGTTTGGCTTAGATTTTGGAGAGCTACGTCTCTTAACACTTCTTGTAAAAGATTAATCCATAAAATACAAAAAATTCAAAATACTTAAAGGGTGGGGTCCAAAGGGTGGGGTTTCATGGACCCCACCCTTTGGACCTTTCCAGAACTGATTAAAATATAGATGTCTTTGTTTGATGGTTGATACCATTTAGTATTCCCAATGAGAGATACAGTGTTAAACCCATATAAAAGCCTGACCTAAAAGTCAAAAAATAGATCATATTCCAGGAATGAATAGCTAAGCAAACACTGTTAAGAGCTTGTTTGGATTTACATTTTCTTTTATTTTCCCCTGCAAAGGAAGCCAGGTTTTTCCCTGGCAAGGCTGTTCTTTGGAATCATGACCTGAAGCTCAGAGCACAGACCCTTTCTGCCAGATCTTAGCTTTTAGTAATGATGGGTTGAATCAAGCACAGAGCGTATTCCTTTAGCTATTTTTAATGCAGTGAAAAGGGTCCAGGAATCAGAAATAAAGTCAATTTTGATTCACTGGGCCACTTCGCTCTAGAATATCTTCTCTTTTACTTAAGTCTTATTTATATTTGTAGACTTTCTAAAATCATTTCATCCAGCCATTAGTCTGATTTCAAAGTCAAAGGAAATGCAAGAATTCCTAGGCTCTTTTATAAACTTGCAAAATAGACTCTGTATTTTTTGCACTTAAAATTCTCATCAAATAAAAGAATAGGTAAGAAATATTACAACCGTGATGCACATTGTTAGAAGGGGGCAAAGTAATGTGAACTTTCTTATTCTCTTAGCTCTTATTTAATCATGAATGGAAACCAGAGAATGAGTCTCATCTATTTTTGTTTATGTTGTCTGTATTCTCATGATCTTAACACCGGTAATTTTTCTTCTGCTTGTTCTCCCATAGGGATAGTGATCCACACAGTTCTCTTACTGTAACGGACAGGAGGAAGGACGTCATCCAGATTTACAGCATAGTTGGATAGAACATTGTTTACATTGCTTATTCAGGTCTTTGTCATATTCCAGATGTATTCAACTCTTTTTCTGGAAGCCTTCCAACACAGAATATATATTAGCCATAATGGAATGAAATCAAAATACCTTTCTTAGGACAGAGTAGCAGTTATATCTTCTCATATTTTACTTATATTTGATTAAATACACTGATATCTAGTTAGATACTCTATTATTTTTTCTAAGATTACTGTTTGCTTTCAAGATACCACTTTCACTTAGAACTTGCTTGTATCATAGCCTCTTTTCCTGATTTCCTAATGCTTTTTAAATGTTTCCTTGCAACTCCTGCTAAGTTACAAGCAGGACCTTCTGAGAAACATTCCCCGACTAAGCTTTCAGAGCATCAGCTACTTTTCGTTCTGTACTACATGCCTCCTCCAGTATTACCAGAGAAGTAAAGACATTTTTTATTTTGATATTTTAGTCATGAAAAAAACCCCAACATATTACAAATCCTATTGTCTCCTCTTCTTCCTCATAGATTCTTGCATGTGAAATGCAAGAGGTGAAAAAAAAAGGGGGAGAGAATTCTTATCCAAGTTGTCATCAAGAGTTTTCCTTCTCTCAGCTTTTATATACTACTTTTTCTTTTGTGAAACAAAAGGAGATTGTCCTTTTTGTCCTTTTCTACTTTTCCCAGGTCTTACTAACTGATAGTATTATATTTCCCATTAATATATGCTGAATAGGTTTTGCAAGCAGGTCCATGCAGGAACTGTGATTTTATGCATATTCTATGTTGCTTAAATTATTATTATTAAGACAATTACTCTCTTTCTTCCCCTCAGCAATAACAAACCAATATACCCTCCACTCGCTAAAACACAAACAAGAATTCCTTCTTGAATAAGCTAAAAGAATTGAAGAATAAAACTGAAAATACATTAATTTGTATATATTTAGAATGTCAATTTCCTGATATTATGCCTAAATAACAAGTAATAATATATCAATAGTATACTGAAAGAACAAATATGTTACTCACAGCATTTATTGTATGCCTGATTCCAACTCCTGAAAGCAATCATCATAACCTACTTGCAAAAAAATTCTAGTTATAAATATGAAGAAACTACTGAAAATATAATTATGCTTTACTAGAAAGAAACACTGGAACGAACTAGAAAGAAATTTTATAGACAATGATAGACATTTCTTTACTGTCTGCAACCTGTGGCACAGCTTATAGTTGTTATAATGTAGATCTAGAATTATTGCTAGTTCCTGATACCAACAGACCTTTTCAACCCTGCTCTGTCTACTAAAGAGATACCTGGCTGACCACTTAAACACAATATCTTCAGTTTAGGCCAGAAATGGCTTAAAAATTCTTTATATTTCCACTGGTTTCTAAATAACAGTGCTTTGAAATCTGAGTATCACCTGCCTTTCAGTTAATAGAAATCTACAGCACACTGAGTATTTTGATATCAGACCTTCTGTGAATGCTTGTATTAATACATGATTTCTTTGTATAAGCATTTATCATTTCAAACAAAAACATAATATGATAAAATAGGGAATCCAAGGATGCTGCAGACACGTCTTTGCACGTGTGGAGCTTCCAGAGGCCAAGCGATCCCTGACGGGTCACTGTCATGCTCACTGTATGTCCAGCATGCGCATGTGACCCAATTATTTACAAGAAGAACATACCTGCTATGACAGTGACAACCACAGTGGCCACCATGATAGCCCCATGATAAGCCCCTTTGGGTCATGGGATGGGGGACAGCTCAGGTGGACTTGCCTAATAGGGCTGCAGGAGCTGTTCTAACCAACTGTTGTGTAAGACAACCCATGTCCAAGGTAAATATGCAGGAATATGCAGGGCCTTCTTGGCAAAAGTCCTAATGACAGCAGGACTTTGCTCAGTGCAGATCTCTCCCAAGGAGGAGCACAGGGAGAACAACAGCCTGCTAAAGCCATACAGATCTCTGCTTCAGCTTTAACAGAACAAAATATAGTACCTTTTTCATGAGTTTTTCAAAACACTCCTATCATAGAGAAGGGGTCAAGAGAACTTGAGTAATTTTGAAAAACTTGCATTTTACACTTCTCCATAACTGGGTATATCCAGATGTCCAACTGAGTGGATATAAGAGCGAGACAGAAACTTCACATTAAAAGCATCATCCTAAACAACTAAAGCAACGTGATATTGAAATAAACTCTAGGCAAGTCACATGATACAGATTCCTTCTAGTGCTGAGAAACTTGACGGTGAAAAGCACACAAAGAATTATCATCCTTTTGGATTCATTTCAGATCTCTTACATTAAGCCCAGATTAGATCAGGAGGAGTACTGCACTATGATTGACACATCAACACACACTTGTGTGATGCAGTTCATAGAGTTGCATACCTGTTTACTATCATGTGTGCAAAAATAACAGACTCTAGGCAAGTTATGAGGCTAGATTTTTTTCTAGACATTTCCCAGGTGTTGGGATTGCTTTGTCTTTCCCACCATTCATTCGAGCTTGGAGAAGATACAAGCATGAAACTGCCTTTTCCATAATCACAACTGAATTGGTGAGACATACAGGAATATGTATTCCTGCAAAGATCTGCCTCCTAATCCTTCAGAGTTTGCACTATGTGTATTCTTTTCTCTCCATTTCTTCATTACCCCCTTTCTCAGTGTTAAGATGCATATTCAGATCTCCCCGCTCTCTTTCTCTGCTCCGCCTTCTTCTTCCCCTTTTTCTTATTCCTCCCTTCAGTCCCCTCTTTCTCCCTTCTACTCTTTCCAAGTTTTTAAACTCCACTCTTACAAATTTCACTTTAAAAAGTTATCACAATTTTTGACATCGCAAACCATTGTTACTGTTACTTTAGTACTTTTTCAATGTTACTTGAACATTAAACTTCTTAGCACTTCAGTTTCATCATATAAACTGCAAATTTTTCAAAGAAGCAAAAAATCTCTTAACAACACTTGAAGAGGAGACCGTCAGATGGGACCACATACTGTTAAACATTACTTGTAAACTGATGTTGAACCATACAACAACATTACACTTCGTTTGCTTAAATATTAAGTATATAATGTATCTCAAGCTTACATAATTTTAAATATATATCATGTGAATATCTATATAAATGGCTTATTTATGTACTTATATAAAACAATTTTAATACAAGTAATCCTTCTCCACATAAAGTACACTAGTTCTACACAGCTTCCTTAATTGACAATGAGAGCATTTTTTTCATTTTTCAGAGTGCATTATATGGATTTTCCCTGAAATAGGAGAAATAAAAAAAGTGCATAAGATTGTAAATGTTCTGAGTGTCAACACAGAAAAGTCTGGCCATTTTTCCAAGGTAGAATATTTCAGTAACAAATTTTAACTGACACAACTGGAAATGAGGAAGATCTATACGAGTGGTAAATATGGCTGTAGGCTGAAAAGAAAGGAATTAAAAAGCAATAAAATGGTTGTATTAATGCAGCAAAATGCAATACACAATCTTGTTCATGAAAACTGTTTTGTTTCAAAATAAATGGTCCATGTTGAAATATGAGAAAAAAACATTGAAATATGCAAGCACTATTCATAAGCAAAGAGAAGGAATTTTGTGACTGCAGTTTAGCCATTCTTCACCGACTATGGAAGAGAATTCACCAAAACGTAAGTAGAGCAGCCCATGTTGGTTCCTGAGAAGCAAAGGATTATTACAGGAAGTCAGTTCTAGCAAGTGGAAAAACCAAGCCTCAGTCCAACCTAAAAAGGATCTTTGCAAAGAAAATAAGTTCAGTTAAGGGTCCAGATAATTAGAGTTTTGACCAATTTCTTCTCTCCCTAGAATACTGTGAATGAGGCAATGTCAGCAGGATGTCCAAACAGTTTAGTTGTAAACATACGCATCATACGCACATTCACATCCGAATTCAGGAGAGAAAAAAACCCCGTTCCTACCGGTTTGGCTGAGCTGGGACGTGCTGCGGCTCTTCCGCGAGAGACCCACGATGGCGACCATCTTGGCACCAATGCTGGAGCGCCTCTTCTTGCCGCCGCCGCCCACGGTGCCCACCGCCGTGTCCGACTGGCTGCCGTCGTTCTTGTCGAGCGTGTACATGTCCCCGCCAATGCTGGTGCTCTTGGTCATGTTCTTTCCTGAGGCGCCCATCTGTCTGCTTTGCATTTTGGATGTAAAGACACTGTCAGCCAGTGGATGGATAAACAGTGCAGACAAAGAAGAGTAAAAAGGGGAAGACAGAAAAGGACAGGTTTCAGATGGAAAGTTTTGGGACACTGGAGGGTAAAAGCAGCTAATTCACACAGGTAGGGGTTGTTTTCTTAGAGGTAAACGGGAACAACTTTAATTGTTAGGTTCTTGCTTGGTCTCCTGTAAACATAATTGACATCCAAATTTTGTTTTAAACAGTGGGCTTTTATTTTACTCATTACTAGCAAAAACATATCAGTGATTTAATTTATTAAAATTCTATATGTAGAATTTCTTTAAAATTATATGCAAAAAGACCAGTGTGTTCATATATTTTTAAATGTAAATATTTTTCATATGTTCAAATAAATATGTCAAATATGTTCAAAATTTTTACATGTTTAGCTAAAAATGTTTAAGAACATTTTTGTTCTGCTCTTAAAGATTTCAGCGTCACTCTTCTGTATTTTGCTTATCAAATCACAAATATTTGTTCCTCTACATTATCAACTAAGTAGATTCTGAAAATGGCTTGAGTAAAGATTGCCTGGGCCAGGCAAGAAAAACAAAGCAAATAAAGCACCAAAAATGTCATTTACGCTGCTGCTTTTTTTTTTTTTAAACAGGAAACCAGAGATGCAAAAACCCAACAGAGAGGAATAACAGTTATGTGTGAATTTTTACCTGATCAGACTCTGCTTTGTTACTAGTATTATACTACACTGATATCTCATTATAATAGCTTATAAATTAAACAGTCAATGGCTGATATCAGAAGTATTTTCCATGCTTTTCTATACATTACAGCCTTCTGCAAGTTAAAGCACAGGCACCTCCTGGCTCCACTCTATCGTTCTGATTAACTTTCTGCAGTCACTACAGCACGTGGTTGCTTAAGAAAACTCTGAGAATAGGGTAAGAATAGGTCAGGTGAAAGAAATCTGTTTTCAGTACAAAGCTTATCCTTTAAGTTATTATCTCCATCTCTCTTATATGCCTCTTCTATTCTTTTCTTGAGATTCATCTATCATAGTATCAAATTTTTACCCTTGTCCACACTTTTTTCCTGTTGAGCAATATAGTGATGTTGGACATTTGCCATCCCCTTAAAAGTGCCGTTATTGCCAAGTATTAATTGTCACTGTAGAAACAGAACTACTGAAATGCTGAAAGTGCTTCTTGTTGTTTATTACTATCATCCCAGCTTTTAGCTCTTACGACAAGACATTTGTTTAATGATAATTTCTTCTGTTAATGCTGCTGACATCTAAAAAATGTTACTTATCTACTTATTTAAACAGGCAAGACACTTCAGAAATGTACCAGTAAATGAAAAGTTTTAATGAGAGCAGTTCAAAAGCAGATCATTGTACACAAAGGCAATAGTGAGGATACCACAGCCCAGGACATAGAAACCTCAGAACACAGTTTTCAAGCCATTAGACAGAAGGTCAAATTGTGGGCAAGCTGACACATAGTGGACACAGGCTCCAATCTCCCAATGCTCCAGGTTAAGGGACCTTTTTCTTTGCACAGAAATGAAAGTCTGCAGTAAAGACAGTAGTACTCATCTAAATTTTGCCCTGTCACGTGATATGTGTGGAGAAATACCCATAATACACAAAACAGTATTTTGATTTCATTGAAACTTCCTGCACAGAATTTGGATCCTTATTATTCTACTCAGTATGACTTATCTCATTAATAAAGCCACGCTAGATACAATGCCAGGCAAGCCACAGAGAAAATAAAATGTGGAATATTTCTGGAAGTATTGGAAATATTTAAAATCATAACCATGTAAAGGTTAAAAAAGGTTATTTCTTGCTTTTTAAATACATTTTCCAAAACATACAAAAGCTACAACTCCTAGAACAGTGAGGTTTTGCCCCTCAGCAAAGGACTCTAGAGTGGATTTTATTTATGAAATCATACATACATCTATAAAAAATATATAACCACACATACACACACTCATACACAAACGCATTTGCTTCTCTGTCTAGGAGCATGAAAATAACCTAGGATGGCTGACAGGTCAGTTCTTTTCGATGGGCAATAGCTCTGTGATAGCTGTAATTCCTCTTTGGGCCTTTGGGCTGAACAGAGTGGTTACCAACTATTCACGCTTTCATATTTTTGCTCATATTTTGCTGTATAGTTAGGCATAGCCACACTGTTCCCCCTTACTTATAATGGCTTAAATCTATTTCAGAAAAGAAAACTTATGGGGCTTCTTTATGGAGTTTTACAATAAATGTGCTGTTGATAAAAATTACCCAACAAATTAATATAGTGCCCTCAAAACCAAGGTCACTGCTAGGTCTTTTCTATCTGATTAAAGGGGAAGTGAGATGAGGCATCTGATTTGGAATAATAATCCAACTCTTTAAGACAGTTGAGCGCTGTCTTGTAATGTTTTTTGCCATTTGATTGATAGTTCCATTTGCACGAGGAGACAATATGCTTGGAGCATGAACAGAGGAAAACACAGGAGCTGGTTCATCCAGGAAGACCTTATGCATGATGTCAAAAAATATT
Organism: Crypturellus undulatus; assembly: GCA_013389825.1. Taxonomy (NCBI): domain Eukaryota; kingdom Metazoa; phylum Chordata; class Aves; order Tinamiformes; family Tinamidae; genus Crypturellus; species Crypturellus undulatus. The sequence continues at coordinate 84,818 of VWPW01029494.1, forward strand.
GGGAGTGCTTCCTAAGGAGTTTAGCAGGGAAAAATTAGTTAGGATCAATAGCCGGACAAGCACAAAACAAAAGTGAAAAGATAGATAGCCTTAGTGTCCTTAATTGGATAGATAATAAAAAAGATTCAGAAGCTGTGGTAACTAAGAAGCTGTGTTCATACCCTTTTCACCCTTCATTCTTCTTGTATGCCAGTGCATATTGATGCACATTGGTAAATTTAACACTAAAAAAAGAGTGGGAATAAAAAGTGTGGGTAAACAGAAAGGCACAGAATGAAAAAAACGAGGGTGATTCTATTTCTGGGGCCTTTTAACACTATGACAACTCATCAATAAGATGATTATATTACATGCTATATTTTCCTTTAAACTAACACCTTTAGGCTTTGCTTCTTTGAAAGCAGTTGCTACAGAAAGTAATTCTCCCTTTCAACACTACCCTGCTTATAACAAACACCAGAGAGCTAGGAAGGGAAGTGTCAAGAAGGGTTCCTATCTTCAACATGCTTCAATTCCTCTAAGAAGCACAAAATTATGGTCATTTAATGATTAATGCTATTTCTAACTCATGTTTTCTAAGGGAATATTATTAGTATGAATGTGTTATCTGTCAGGTCCTCTTATTTTCAATAACTTTTAATCAGCTGTATTCAAATTTGACACAAGCAGATAAATGGAATTATTTAGTTCTTTGTTTTGAACTGTTTTTGAAAACAGACCTTTGGAGAGAAAACTTCCCCTTTGGGAAAAGGTTGTCATGTAATTTTTTATTCAATCTCTAATACTTCACATGAGATTTAATTCTAACATCATAGGTTGACATTATTTTTACTGTTTCCAGAAAAGTCTATTCCACTAGCGCATTTTTCAAGAACGACATTAGAATATCGGTAGGTTTCTGTCATTTTTTTTTCTAAATTATATTAAACCTTAGCAGGTCAGTCATAGCAGTGAAAACAGAAATCTTTTTCTCTCATAGAACTTGTACTGAGAAGAAACCTCCCATTTCCTGAGTCTAACGTGCCTTTACCACACTGAAGCACTTCATGCTCCATAGCACAAAATATATAATTCTATCACATTGCAAGGCTTGCAGCAATCACCCCATTAAATAAAACAATGTGCTTAAAACAACTGGCATGCAAACAAAGTTGCTGTAATTTCACTGGCTAACACTGAAAGCACTATGTATTAGAAAGATCTGCTCCTTTGTTGCTGTGTAATGGCTATTATGGCAAATGAAGATACACTCTGTATATCTGCTAATAATGAGGCAGACTTCATTCAGCCAGGTTTTGTTGACTACCAAAGAAAAATAGGAGTGAGAAAGCAAATAAGGAAATAAGAAAAAAGGAGCTAGGGTTTAGAACTGTGTGGATATTTCAAAGCTAGTACCAATGACCAGTATCGACAAAACTATTTTCTTTCCCATAGGGTTCTAAAAATATTTGCTTTAATTCACTTTTTTTTCCACAAAAATAGAAGCAACAACCACAAAACAAACAGACAAACAAAAAAACAGCTAGGAAGACATCTTTGCTATGCTCCCACCTAGCAAACATCTCTTTGAAAAAGCCATCAAATAGCAGTGACCTTTTCTTTCTTTGATCAATCTTTCTCCAAGGCCTAAGAGGATTGTGAATGGCTTATACTGTCATTTGAAGTATATCTGAAGTGCTCACGAGGAGAATCAGTCTCAGTAGATGCTTTGTGATCCTCCCTGGTGAGGCCACGTCTGGCTACTGTGTTCACTTCTGTACTTACCAGTACAGGAGGGACATGGAGCTACTGGAGAGAGTCTAGCGGAGGGCTACAGAAATGATTAGAGGATCTGGAGCATCTCTCATTTGAGGAGAGGCTGACAGAACTGGGACTGTTTGGCCTAAAGAAGAGAAGGCTGAGAGGAGGTCAGTGCATACAGATACCTTAAGGGATGGTGTCAAGAGGATGGGGCCAGACTATTTTCAGTGGTGGACAGCAACAGGACAACAGGCACTCGCCACAACCTAAAACACAAGCATTTCCATCTGAACATGAGGAACAACTTTACTATGAGGTTGACAGAGCAATGCAACAGGCTGCTCAGAGAAGTTGTGGAGTCTCCTTCTCTGGAGATCTTCAAATCTCAGATCAATCCAGTACAAGGTGCTATAGGTGACACTGCTTGAACAAGGGGTTGGACTGGATGATCTCCAGAGGTCCCTTCCAAACTCAGCCCTTCTGAGAATTTGTGATTCTGTGATCTTCTCCCATTAAGTTATCCCTCTACCAAGACTGTCTTGTGACAGTGTCAGAATTGGATTACTCCAGGAAAAAATAGGGTGTCTTATTTTCAGGTTTCTTGCCAAAGTAACAGTACTACAAAAGGGATTTTGAAGTAAAAGACTAAATCCTACAAATCTTTCTCTTAACAGGAAACAAAATTAACCTACTCATTGAGTTTTCTTTACATGTATGCACATCTGCAAACACTCATTTGTATCTATATCTATATAGTCTATCTCTAGTACTCATCTAATCCATAAAAATCTGCATTTTAATCTACATGATTGTACCCTTGTATATTAATAAGTAGTTACTGGAAGCATGTAATAAAATTAAATTTATCTGTAAGTTGTAAAAATGTACATAATATATGTTATATGTAATATGAACATATGGATATAAACTGAGATCAAAACTGTATAAGACTAAAAATGACAATACTTTTATTTTGGGAAATGGAAACCTGGAACATCTAAGTATGTACTACAGTATTTTAAAACTAACATTAAATGAGAGTAATTCATAAGATGAGGAGTAGAATTAAATTAGAAATACAGTTTTCAAGGTGCCACGTAATATCTTAAAAAAAAAATCCTTTACAATGAGAATATAAACACAGACGGGGAAAAAGAACCCGAAATGTAAATATCCAAGAATGAACTACGCTATTCCTAATCACATATGAATAATAGCATAGTAATTGCCCTTACTAGAATCCAAAGGAGAACAAACTCATTAGAAACTGCTGCCTGGCAGGCTACAGAAAACAGCATGATCCTGAGCTTGGCTTATTGGGGCAGCACCTAGAAGTAACAGGAGTGGTTACTCCTGTTGGGGTGCTGGGCAAAGCTCACAAGGGAGTGTTGCCCCTTGAGTTACCCCTAAACTCAGGAAACCACCGGAAGACATTCAGAACTGCAGATAAGTGTTTGCTAAAGCACAACAGAAACCCCAGCTACTCCAGTGCTTTAGTTTTCAAAGGAGTCAAGAAAAAGGAATAATTTCTCCATTTGGTTTTCCATTTCAAACATTGTTCTCTAGTTCTTCTCAGTTGTGAGAAGTAGTTTTATATACCTGTCCTAAAATACAGTATTCCTCTGCAATCTCTTTACAAATAAATAGAAGGAAAACTAAAATGCAAGTTAAATGATATAACAGCTAGGCATAAAAAATCCTCTGCAGTCTAACCATCAGTGATTCCCAAAGTATTCTGCAGAAAAATGCTCTTCAAGATAAACCAGAAAAAAATACATTACATATAATACAACACAGTGGAAAAGAAATTACAGGACATCTATGTACAAATGTTACTTGAAGTCATTAGTAGAGAAAACATATTCTAAGCACCTGGTATAGTTTTAAAAACATACAGGGCCAGACAGCTGAAAGGAGTCAAAATGACAAATACTCAACTACAGGAGATTTAGTATAGTCCTTATTGCCACTGAAGAGCCTTATACCACATCTAGAGTAATAAAAAATGGGCCTGTGCTCTGACCCTGAGAACCTGCATCCACACACTGAATTTATACCCTCCCAAAAACTCAGACCTGCTGCCTATGGAAACAGTCCATGACTCATGCCATGTTCTGAATTGTGCCTCCATTATTCGGGAATGCCAACTGTCCTGCACAAAGGTATGTCAAGAAATATGTAAACAGTCCGAACAGATGATCGCAGGACAGTGCTGTCTATTGGTATGGGCATAGCTTTTAATTCCTTAATGAAACTAGGAATGTCAGATTGGTTTCAAATTCTGATACTCTATAGTTGTTCAGGCCAATTCTAGACAATAAATTCTCACCTACTGCTTCTAAGGAAAAACAGTCAAAACCACAAAATTGCTAGTTATCTATTGCTTTAGAGAAAATGCAGTATTATATTTCTGATTTCCTTAAAAGCATTAATCTTCAAAACCTCTTTGGCAAGATCCATTTATTTCCAAAACAGGAGTGCACTTCTTCTCTGGAATGATCTGTGTTTGCTGACCAAGTTTTACTGACTCCTACTATGGATGGTAATCAGAAACTGCCTGTTTCTTTCCTGGGATTTTGTCAATATTTGTGTCAAATTACGGAAAGATAAGAAAACACTGGTTTCTTTTGAAAATGATCCTTTCTTGAGTTGATACACCAGCCAGAAGCAAATACTGCAGAGTGCCGAAGGAAATCCTCATGAGAGCTTTCATTTAGTCTTCCTATCACCTGCTTTACACAGACCTTTTTCTTGATATCTGACTAAGAAGGAAGGTGATAGGCAGTCCATGTGGTTTGAGATAAATTCTTTAACCAGAGGGCAGATTTCACAATGCAAAAGAAAGGTGCCTCTACAGGCAGCAAAACTGCCTCAAAGCCACTTGATACGCATCAGTGTAGCTGGGAACTCTTGTACCATGTAAGGCTGACTCACAGCATGAACAAACCCTCCAGATCCTGGATAAATAGGTTCCTTATAAAAACTTTGTTTAATCAGTGGATCAGTGGATCAGAGCATGGTTGATTTTTGGAAATAAAAAACAACAGTCAGAAATTTCACTGTTATGATTCTTACAATATCTGACTGTCTTATTTTTGCTCCAAGGCACATTTTTAACGGGCTTACAGAAATTACTTATTTTGGAATTAATCAGTAAATAATATTCTTGGCTGATATCATGCTTTCCATGAGAGCAGCTACAGGCACATTAAATCCTCCTTGTTTCCTATCTACCAATTGGGTAATGTCCTTCTTTCTCTGTAGTTAAAGAACCTGCAGTCTGGCTGCCTTTTAACAGTTTGTAAATCTTGGATGGTATCAAACTTAGTTGGTCAGATTCTTGCCTGAGGAAACAGAAACTCGCTTACAGACACTGGCTGATTTATAACAAATGCCAAATTTCCTCAGGAATATTTCATTTAGGCTGGAAAAACAAAACAGAACAAAATCAAACAAACAACAAAAAAGGACACCTGGGAACCCTTACTCCCTATGGGGCCTGTTGAAACTTACAATATGTGACAAACCAACCAAAACAGAGATGGAAGAATTACAGTGACTGACCCCTGAAAGCTGTCATTGCTATAAAAAGCAATTACGAAGTCTGACATGTTGAAGACCCTTATTAAGATTTCTGCATGCATCATATGCTGTTGGACAGGGAAGTACAACCCTGTTTTTTTCTGTACATTAAGTAATCCAACAGGCATAATAACATTTCATAACGTTACTATGGAAGGGTAAACTAAAACTAGATAAATCAACTGATTCAGTCATTCTCCAAAGACAAGACAAAATAACAAGATAAAAAGGCACTACAACGCAAATCAAAGAGAAAGAATATTTTCAAATTGGGATTGAAGAAAAGTAGGAAAGACCTTACATCATGTTCCAGATAAAAACTTCAGAACGTGTGGATTTGTACATAAGAAAACATAAGAAAAATATTTTCTTACTAATTACAGCCATCTAACACACTCAGATCATAATCTCTCAGTCATCCTCTGTCACTGTAACATTTTTCTCTTCTCAAATTATTTAAAAAAATGGACTCTTGTAAACAGAACACTGCTCCCTTTCCCTATCCCATTTGCTAAAATAATACCACAATCAACCCTTCATTGCTCTTCCATCATTGATTTTCCTCACTAATGCATTTTCAAGGCAGATATTTTATGTTGGTAGATGTAAAAAGCCTCTTCCTCTCTCTTTACTAATCTTGTAAGATGACATCACACCTGTAGGAGTTCTTTTAGAATAAAGTACTGCTAGCATTAGGCAAAACTTGCTTTTAAGATAAATCAGGCCCTAGCCCTGAACTGCGTCAGTCTGGCAGAAAGCAGCACAGTACGCAGCACTTCAGTATGCACTCAGTGACTGCATAACTTCTAACAAATCACATACCACTTTTATTCTACAAGAATAAATAAAAATGTTATTATGATTTTTTGTTTTTAATCTAGCAACAAATGCACTTTACTAAATATATTATCTAACACAACTACTTTTCCAATCATTATTAACATTTTAAATATGAAGAAGATATCAACTTTATCTTGTTAAAGGGATTTTTGAGAATTTATTTTATTTACATCTGTTTGTTTGTTTGTTTGTTTTTCAGTCTTCCTTACTGCTGAATTCGAAATGAGAACATATCATTTTGCTTCTATGTCTGAATTATATATGTCAAAGAGAATCAGATTAACACTGATATTTTGGGGGATTTTTCAGGTTTCCTTTTTTCCCCAATATAAATTCAGTATGGTTTACCTTACTTCTATGGTAAGTGATCCCTAACTGAAATGTTAAAAGTGGAAGCACTTCCACTTCACAACATGAGGAGTTTAGTGATGTACTGTGATGTCCCAGGGAAAGAATTTTAACCATTTCTCAATTATTGAAAGAGCTATTTTCTTATCATTTTTGAGACTGAGGACTACTGAGAATTTCTTTTACAGCTTTTAACAAGCAGGAAAGGAATGTTAATACTATTTCTTAAAAGTCCTTTATTCATTTGTAAAGATTCTCATTTCATTGATTTGCTGAAAAAAAAAAAAAAAACAGAAATAGCATTATGGGGGCATAGTGATATAGGAAATAATATTTTCATAATACCAATGCATCTGGCCAATGCATCTACTCATCTCCCAATCTGCATTACAGAGAGACACCACAGGTTGAAATTATAATGACTTAATTAACTCTCCTGAGACTCTCTTGGCCAAAAATTATTCTATTAACTCATTTGCAATATAAGTATCAAGAAGTTATTAGACTGACTTTAGGTTAGGTTTATTTTAATGAAATCGTAACAAGAGAGTTTGTAGAAAACAGCTGAGCTTGTAATTAATAAATCTTTTTAATGGATTGGAATATTGATCTTTTTCATGAGAAATTAATTACTGAATAAAGTAGTCAAGATAATGTATTTTGTTATATATTTTACTTTTCAGACATATCACCTGAAAGTAAAAGTAACCTACTATTTCTAGTTTTAAAGGTACTTTCCATCACAAAATAAAAAATATTGTACCAGTTACCATACATAGGGTGACTTAAATTGGATCTTCCCCACTCATTATATATCCAGCTCTGGGTATTCCTGTCCGCTGCATTTTACCAAGAAATAGGTGTACAGCCTTTTGAGTATCATGCCTAGAAACATTTTAACAACGTTTAAACTGCTTCCAAAAAACTAGCAGCTAAATTTTTTGCAGCACTTCACAAGTTTTTAACAAAAGTTGTTGCTATCTTATGAAGAATAAACGGACATTGTTTTTACTCAAAGACACAATTTAGAGCAAGTTTTTAATTTACATTAAATTATAATTATAGGTCAATAAAATATTATATTCATTTTCATCTACTCTGAACAAACTTTCATGTTTTCAGCTTCAATGAAAAGCTTTATTACTCTTCTAGCAGAAATTACTCCATGCAGAAATCTCCTCCTTTGATATACTGAACTAAAGCAAACATTTAACATATGTTTGACTTCAAAAGAAACCTAGAAAGAATGATAGCTAAGGTGCAAAAGTCTTGCATTAGTCATTTCTCATTTTGGTTGGATATACTTTACAAAACACAAACAGTTTATGGGAGCTCTGAAAGCTCGGCACTAAGGAAACAGAATTCTAAATAAAGACTTCTTCTGGAACATCCACAATTTTCGAGTTTAAGGAGCTGAGTATTTTCTTTAAAGAACTATGACCAAAGAAAGCACTCTTACTAGTAGGTTATCAGCAGGCTTGCTGATTTAAAATTGGCAGTGGGCAATTTGGCTAAGTGCACCTTGCAGGACTGCACCTTGTGGGTATTTAACGCAGAAGTTAGAATGTTACGTGCTTATGTGAACACATTCCTGAATTACAGTCTTCTATCAGAAAGAAGTCAGGGAGGGATCATTCTGCTTTAATTATTAATGCTGCTGATTAAATCACAAAATAAAACTATGTTGCAAGCTTACTTCATGTTGGCCAGGTTTATTCCCTGAAGAATTCAACAAAAGCTTTCTGAAACAGAAAGCAAGCCGTAAATAGATAGAACAAACCTTAAAACTACCATATGCCCCAAACCTAAAACTATCAGAGAAATAAGGTAAAATCAAGGCTGGAAAGTGAGAAAAAAATATAAAATTTTAAGGTATAAACTCTCAAAAACATATGGAGATTAGAGAAACAACATATTGCCTTGAGGTTTGCCATAGTCCGTCATCTTTATTTACTAAACTGAAATTATCTATAAGGAAAATGTTGTATTTAGTAAACACTTACAGCTAGAAACCTTCTGAAGACTGTCCTGTAGGAACCGGATAGCCAGCACTAACGAGACTACATTAAGGGGAAAGTCACATAAAACACAGAGAAAAACTAGATGTCCTGAAAAGACTTTGTTTAATTTGACTGCATCATATATTTCACTTGTCAAAAAATGGATTCTTTGGATCAGCAGGGTACAAAGTGGTGCTGCTTAGGCCCTTTGTCTTTCATACTGCTGATATGTAGGGGTCTAAAGAACAAAGGAATGAGGATATTTCCTCTGTTACTTGTAAATCCAAGTTGCTTGAGTACTCAAGAAAAAAAAGGCTCAGAATGGACACTGCTAACATCTCACAAAACCATAGATTCCCTTTGAACTGATCTTCTGGGACCATGAGCTAAATGGACATGAGCAAGACATCTGAAGCCATAATTACCTCAACCAAAAAGACACTGTTTGGGACATCATAATCTTGCCTGTCTGACTTCTGTCACTTTGACAAAATGACTTGGAGTCACTTTGGGCCTCTTGGGGAGGGCACTGGAAAAGCATACAGGAAACTAAAGACCATCACAAAAGGAAAGTGTTGTGAGGAAATTTGACTTACATCTTTCTGAACTTGAATTGTTTTTCTGGCCTGGAGAGGGCAGAGCTTCCTCCTAAGGAACTAATGATGAAGCATCTCCTTTCTTGTTTAAGTAGTGCTTTATAGATCTTATGGACATATTAACCATCAGTTTTGGCTGCTGCAGCTTCTCAAGATGAGTAAGAGCACCACAGTGACACAGTGAGAGTACCGAATTCCAGAATGCCCAATTAACATGGGCAAATCACCTTAAAATCAGACAGATGGTCAGTCATACCTCCTTGGAGCCTCAACTTATAATATCTGGCAAATAAGTAAAAATAAGACCAACACTTGGCCCATGACCTTTAGTTAAAATATCATACTTGCCAGATGGGTCTGGCAGTGTATTTTTCACAGCTGTAAGAGAACAAAGTTGTGAGATTTTTCTCCCAGAGAGGAAGAGACTTCAAAGGTCCTTTTCTGCTACTCTTTTCTTTTTTTTTCTGTACTGCAAAAAGTACAATACTTCAATACAAGTAAGTTGTTGAAATTCAGATAAATATAAAAACTTTCTAACACTTCCAAGACCTCACATCACTCCCTAATCCATTGTGTCTTTAAGTGCTATTCTAACTGATGTCTGCCATAAATACTCCTTTTTTTTATCTGAAACACATTTCTGACCCGATCTCTTAAAAAAAGACAAGCAGCTTACAAGAAGCTGGGGTTTCCATAATACGAATTTCATAAGAACAGACCAGAAAAGCCTAAAATCACCACTGCCTTTATCAGTAGCAAAGACTGTTTCATTAGGGGACCACGCTGAGATGTCTCTGTCATGAATCAAAACTCCTCGAGCCCTGACAGTCTTCCTAGTGTCTTCCTTGTCCGCTATACATAAGGCTGGTGCTCTTGAAGGAGAGTAAAAAAGCAGTCCTGTGTTGAACAACTAAAATCTTGATAGACTTTCTCGTACATTTCCTAGACTTTACATGGTTTGAGTTCTGCAAGATGTTCAGTTCCACCTGGCTTCTAGTTCTTTGCCTTCATGCTACTGGTACCAGTGATAGATATGAATAGCTGATAATACTGGAGATTTAATACTGAGAATACCCAGTTTATCCTTAGTGGCCTTGAATTCATATGGCTAAAGGGCTGTCATAGCTGTAAATATTTTAGGGCAGATGGATCATCTCAGTTAATTCCAAGTAAAACCATCTCAAAAACATTTGACTTGAATAGCATTTTGAAAAACAAGAGCCTAATTCATAGTTGTTTTCATACTACTAACAAGAAGTACCAACAAGGTGTCTATACTGGGACAAAACCTGTACCTATATTTTAAAAATATTTTCATGAAATAGTAAGAAGAAAAATTATGTTTCTTTGACTATTTTTTCATGTTCTTCTCAACTTCTTGCATGTTTCAAGGTCTTTCCATATACACTGTTTTTAAAAAGTAATGGTACAGGAGTTTTCAAATAACCTTTAGTAACGGGAATACACATCAGTGTTTCTGGTACATGGGGACAGTCAGTTGAGGTGGAAGTGCAGGACATCCATAGAAAGTGAAGCAAAAAAAAATGTGTTGCTCTCAAAAAAGAAAAAAAAAAGAAGAAAAAAGAGGCCAGGAGCTTCCTGTTGGGTGCCATGTATCAAAAATACTGACTGTTCTAAATGAGGTATTCTCACTCTCCACCTGTTAATAACATGTACTTCCAAACCGATTGCTTCATTATTTCCCAGGGGATAAAAATTAGTTTACTGGTTGTAAAGTTTTTAGCTGTACTTGTTACAGTAAGTCCATACATCATTTCTGCCAACTGAAAAGTACCAGAAAAAAAAAAAAAGTTCGCCCAATGGATGGTATTGAATATTTTACAACTCTGTAAGAGTTTTTATAGAGTTTTCTCCAGTATGTCATTTGTGTAAGTGCAAAAGAATAATGGCCAAATTATTGGCTGTATATGTTGCTACAGACAGAATTGCTATTACAGATCTTGAAGATCTGCCTTGGTGTGGAATACTTAAACAAGCTAACAAATTTACAGAACCTAATGCAATGCTTTGAAGCCATGCTTTAAATGCAGTAAGAATTTGTCACGAACTGCTGACAACCTCTTTACAAAACCAATAAAACCAACAAAGTCTTCCTGAAAACAGCAAATAGCTTTAGGTACTTTGATTTCAGAGCTACAGACTAGTGAAGAGTAAGCAGCTCTCTGCTTGTCTAATTAGAAATATACAGAACAGTTATGATGGGCGTACACAAAATAAAATTGATGCTTTTTTATTCAAGCATTCTTTCTCCAGTTGCCTGAATATCGTGATCTACTTCTGTAAAGAGCTGGTAAACCCTGTACCAGCAGCCTGCAGCTCTTGATACCATGAATGGCAAGGTCATTTTGTTCCCCCAAATACCTAGGGAATGGCCACGGATTTATCAGTTAGCTGTGCTGCACTGAGGTGTGGGGTGTGGGCGACACAAATCCATCAGTTCTAGGATGTCACTGCAGGATCTATAAGTCTCTCGTACAAAAAATGCGTCTGTCCTATTTTACTACAAAGATTAGGCACTATTAAGGTGCTTCAACCATTAGTGCAGTTGGAGCAACTAATATAATTACTCTGAAATAACTTTAGGAAACCAAATAGCACATGCACACTGAAAACAGATACATAATGTTCACAATCTCTTGCACATTTTTTGATATTTTTACCAGAATTTAAGTTTTCACAGAATGCTACTGGTCTCCACTGCTACTGAGGAGTTTGCTCATACTGACTTGACCTGCTTTTTCATCCAGCTTTGCAAAAACTGTATTGAATTGATACTAGCCGCAATCAGTCTGGAAGACTCATAAAAACTGAAATACTAAAGTTATAATATAAAGGAAATGTAAGAAACAAATGCTCATCAGGAATCAGTTTCAAAACCTATATAATTAAATTGCCTACATATTTTCAACTGACTCACACACATAGAAGAACTAAAAAGGGAAGAGAACTTGGGCTGAATCTTTACCAACCACAAAAGAAATGACATGAAGAGTATAAAGAACTGTTAGGAAGAGAGTAACTCGTGTATATGAACAAGCCATTGCTTAAAATTGTTCTCCTTGCTGCTGCTTGTGCCATGGAGTGCCTCTGAAGAAATGATTTTTCCTACTACAAATTCATTCTCTCCTTCTCCATTCTCTGCTTCTCTCCTTCTTCATCATCAGGAAGATTCTATCACCTTCCTTATAATCGATTGTATTTATCCTTCTTTTAGCCTTCATTTATTTTTTCCCACACAGCATCATATTTATTTCATCTACAATATAGCAGAACATGTGATCTATTCTTCTCTTGTACTATCTGTACATTCTCTCCCCTTTACAGTTTTCTTCTCTTTCTGCCCTGGCACGGATGTAGAAATTTCTCATTGGGTCTGTTCCTCTCATCTGCCTAAGTGACTGCATGCTGTTGTCTGACTTCCCTTGCTCCCATCTCTCTTATTTTCCTTACTCTTACTTCTAGCCACCTTTCTCTTTACCATTCCTGCACTAATTGAACCCCTTGTTTAGAACAGCTCCGCTGAGCTTTTAATTTCCAATTCCACTTCAGACTGCTTCCAAATTTTTACCTTTTTCATTCAGCTGAAATTACTTCAGCTGAAGTTTTTAATGATCCAGGATTTTGAAAATACACTGTACTCTCCCTTACCTTGCAATAATTAACCAACTCTTTCTGAAATGCTGTCCTCCTTCAGCCTTATCTCTTGAATTTTCTCTTTCTCTAGTCATTCATTCAACTAGCAGATTCTCATTTTCTGTCCTCTCAGATACCTGTCAGGGTCCCATCAGGGTTTATCACTGCTGCCTCCAAGACCAACATACCTTCAGCCACAGTACATCAAATATTATCCCTTTTGCACTGATAGTTCACAGAACTCCTCTCCTCTCCCCTCCAGCCTTTTCCTGCCTATAAGGCAACGTTTTTCTTCAGCACCCTACAGTGAAACATCAGTTTCAGTTGCTCAGTTGCTCTGAGACTTGTATTTGAGCGTTGTCTATGACAGTGAAATCCAGGTTCATGACTACAGTTACTGTGTATTGATATGACATCTGAAACTATCATGATTAACAGAATTAATATTTTGGTTGGTATTTAGAAAAAAAAAAAGTTAAGATTTAGACTAGTCAGAAACAGATTCATTGCTCATAGATTAGATCTAACAGATTTAGATCTCCTTTCACTCATATCATCAGGGAATTACTTATCTAATAGACTAAAAGTAAGCTGAATAAGAAATTAATAACATCTTCCATTCAAGCAAAATAGTTAGCAGCACTGACACAAAACAACTGTACATAAGGAATATTTAAAACTTACATCAGGAAAGAATGCTTCATGCTTCAAGTTGACCTACATGCCTTACTAAAAAGGACACAATTAGCTGTACATCAACCATGTGCCATTTTTTAGTTTTACAAGGTTTAGTGAAGGCAAAAGCTGTCTTCATAGTTATTTCTGCCTAGAAGATGTATCAATTTTTTATACTCCAAGACTCCAGAAGCTAATACAATGTATTCTTTAATTTCACTAAGACTGGACTTCAGTAAAACTACACCTGGACATGCAGATGAGCTCACATATGGAGTTTTATTAGATTACTTAGAAAATACTGAAAATATGAGCACATACTGCACCATACTGAAAGGAAGCTGGGTACAGAGTAACTATTCTTTTTATTTACAACATTTATACCAGAAGCGGGCAAATTGGCAAAGTGGGCAAGGGACTGATTTTGACGGCTGGGGCACAAATCTCATTGTAAGTTACTGCAGAGCAGCCACTTCCTAGCAAACTCCTGACTTCTGCTGCATTCCTGAAGCTGCAAAAGCAAAGGTGTAAGCCAGAACAGGGAGCAAGAAGTTGCACCTCAAAGACTTTTGTTTCTGTAAGGATCAACATTTAATTGAAGGTTAAACTGAGTGAATAGGTCCTACTGTACAAGAGGCAGGACTTCCAGATCCCATCAAACTGGGAACTTACTGGGATCCTAGAGAAAAAAAGGGTCTTCAAAACATACTTTCCTGAAAGGATCCTTTAAAAGGCCCCGAAGCAAGAATACAGGACAGTCTTAAATTCAGCTGATTTTGATGAGTTCTAAAATTCACTCACATGAGTACAGGAATGATAAGACAATATTCAAAAGTGGTAGTATGGCTATATTGCCCCACACAAAGCCAGCCTGAACACTACATATTTTGATTCTTTTTTTTTCTTTCAAATCACACTGAGAATTGTTTCAAGAATTCTTTTTTCTCCATTCCATTGCAGGTGAACTGGTTTGGGTTCATCTCTATTTAGAAAGAAGACTTTGTGAGAGCAATTATTTCTTAGAAATAAAAGAAACAAGCGTGTGTATGCATGTGTGTGTATGTGTCTGCAGGAGTATATGTACAAGCAGGTGCACACATACACATGTAGCAATGGAAGAAAGTGGAATGGAGTCTCTCTGACATTGCAAAATGCCCTATGCTCATCCTAGTATATATTAGCACAGTTTAAAGGCATACGTTATCTATAGGCAGTACAGTATTAGAAGATTAAAAGAAAGGCTTTTTTCTTCATTTTTTTTGCCATTCCTACATGATCAAAAGAGGTTCAATAATATTCAGAAAATCTCAAATGCATTTTTTACTAATAAGACAGACTATTGTATTTCTGATAATGCGAATTACATGGATTTTGCAATACAAAATGTTGTGCATTTACAATAAAAATCATTGTTCAATAGTGGTGAAATGTGTGAATCTAGAATATTAGCTGACAAAATCAGAGCCAATTGTGCTGAAATGTTTCTGGACACAATACAGCAGCAGAGGTACATAACCCTTCCACAATACAGCAACCCACGATATTATTCACACTGAGCAAGAAAAAACAAAAAAGACTCTGCTTATCCATGTAAATTGTCAATCAATATGCACATTTACCACCTACACAAAGAGGATTAAAAAAATCCAACACTTCTTTAGTACCGACACCAATGAAGAGAAATGAAAAGTAAAGATGGTTTTGATATTGATGAAATATGACACAACAAAAGACTTCTTCCCTGAAATAACAATTCAAATATGGAACATAAGAAGGTATCCTACAGTTCCTATTGTTTATATAGTCAAATGCAAACTCTACTCTAAACCAATTTAAAAAACAACATGCTGTAGTTCCATGCATAATAAAGAGTAAATTGACTGTGCTGCAGTATTTGGTATGCAGAGCAAGTTCACTGGACTTCGAGCGAAACTTGCTTAACTAGAAAAGTTTCACGGCTGTAGATAAAAGGCAGCAGAGAACACAGACAGCACACTATGCAAAGTGGGGAAAAGGGGAAGGAAATAAGGTCCAGGTACAAGAGGAAAAAGAATAGCTCTACAAAAAAAAAAGAAATATATTTTACCTGACATCCTCTTTCCCTTCCTCAGCTTGGTCCTCTTGAGTCTTTTCCTCATGCCCTGATCCTTTGATTTCCTCCTTATCACAGTTGTCTGTTACCTCTTGCCCTTCCCCCTTTTCACTAATTTCTTGCTCTTTCACTTTTTCCTCCTCCTCTTTTTCTTCCTCCTCAACAAACACCTCATCTTGTTCATCCCCTTCCAGCCCTCCCTCTTTTTTTTCCTCTATATCCCTTGTCCTTCCGAAGCCAACAAAATTAGAACAAGGCATGCAAAAGGGAAAAAGAAAAGAACAAAGTAAAGTTAGGTTCAGAGAGAAGAGCATGCATGAACTCACAAGAAGGGATATGTAAAAGAAAAAAAAAAAAGAAATATGCAGTGATAAATATAAGCATGCTGGATAACCCTGAGCCTAACCTAGACAAATTTTAAATTGATTTTTTTCTTAGGACAGACTTTTAAGTCCTTCTTTGAAGGGACTTACACAAGAATTGTATTGCAATACATCATATATACAAAATCATAAATAACTGAGACAAACACAATTTGGTCCTAACTGTGCTCATACAAACAAAGAGATGTGAAAATCATTTTTCAGAATCATTTCACTTGAAAGGACATATTTCTGTGAATTAATTATTTAATCTGTTATCATTTTGTTCTTCCAGATGCATATGGGTTAAAATTATTTTTCATTTGTTCTGAATCCAAAGTCCCTCTGAGTGCACACAGGGTGCAGATGAAGGAAGTTGGGACTCTTTTGCTCACAGATGCTCTGTGGACATCTTGTCAAAAATAAATTCACAGTGGATATATATTTGTGTCTGTTTAAATATTTATTAAATAAGACTTGTGCTAAAGTAGAACAGCTCTAGTTTAAAAGTAAATTTAGACGCTTCTCACCTTGCTGGCAAGAAATTGCAAGTTAAACTGACTTTTTGCCACACTAAGTATTTTATCAAACTGTTTTCAAAAAATGCAAATCTAAGCACATCTAGCACCTGCTGACAGCAGACATTCTTGATCCTACATGTTAATTTAACTCAAAATGACAAAGTTTGCTCAAAACAAATAGCATAGAGAATTCAAGAAGCACTCAATATAGAAAAGTATCAAAGAAACAGTGTTTCACAAATTTTCCACAGGTTTCAATTTAGGCAAATACAGATATTGCCATGTCTGATCAGTTAATTAAACGAGGTGGCAGGGCTGGTGTTGAGCTCACCTTATTTTCTTGTTTCCTCTTGGTCGCTCTGACTGGACGGACATGTAGCTGGTGCTGCTGAACCGCGACGCGCTGCTTGTCCTCGAAACAGCGGAGACGTCGCTGACATCGCTGTCCGAAGACTTATTGGAAACATTGTCGGAGCCTCGCTGAGGATCCCGTCCTGACCGATACTGTAAGAGCAAAGAGACAGAGATAGGGATGTTGTCAGCGACTCTACCACAAATCAGCTTTGGAGACGATCTCTGATGATATCTCAGCTGCCTATATCACCGGACCGCCTGACATTTTGATAATGAAGTTTTTAACTGTCACAGAATACAAATTATTTCTTGGTTCATATTAGTTTTACTCTGCTGTCCTATCTAGCTGAAGTTATTAGCTCCTCACTTTGATCGACAGAGTAACTTGTACAAAACTTCTAAAGGTTTCACAAATCTTAGCAAAGCATATAAACCACTGCAGAGGATTTCTTAACACAAGTATTCCCCCAGTGCCCAAAAATAAATAACAGAGATTTAGCGACTTGCCCCAATTTGCTCAGTAAGTGAAAAATTGAACAGGCAACAGAATTTGTTTCAAGCAAACAAAATAAGTGTCTCTCTTGAGGCCTATTCTATTTACAAGAACTGTCTGACAAATGCTAATACCTCTTTTATAAAGTAAACAGATAGATGAGATTATCAAAACAAAAGGGGAAGTGATGTTGTAGCTGAGCAAACAAAGACACCTCTTGTTGAACTGTTGGGTTGGGAAGTCCAGAAGGACACAACAGCAAGACATGATTTATAGAAAATTTCTACTGAAAATTTGCAAATGCCTCAGATATTCAAAGATGCCAATAGCATTCTGCCTTATTGCCAGCACACCCCAAACACTGACCTGCGAGCTGGTCAGCTGCCTATGCGATGCAAAGCGGTGGAGTGCAGAGGTATTCAAGTTATTTCCGAGCAATCTGCTATGTATAGACTAAGTTAAATAAGTTAGCTCTAGTAAGTGCTATGTCTGTGTCATACTGCTTTGTGTTATATGGTCATACTATATTGTAAAGAGAGATTTTTCCCTCTAATTACAAGCATTTTTGTGAATACAAAAATCTGATTGGTTACAGCCAAAGATCTTAGAAGAATGGCATTGTAAGATGAAGTGTAAAGGTGGCTGACACATAAAGAACATGGCATGAGAAGGAGCAAGAAAGAGACGTTTTAGAGAGATTAATGGGAAAAAAAACTATTCTGCACAATATTTCAGAAGCTAGATGAGATGCTGGGGGTAGCAAATTGGACTCAGTGACCTGCAGAAATAATTCACAAAGTGCTGGACTTGGGTACTTCTGCAGAAGGGAATGCTGTTGAGGTCTGGATATGGAACTGCCTTCCATGAATGATCACTTGTGTCTGCTTTCCTATAACAAATAAGTTAAACTAGAAAATATCCTGAAAGACTGCACAGTGTACAACTCCCAGAAGAATAGTATTTGCGTGCATATTTTACCATAGATAAATGTGACACAAACTGTGAGTTATTTTGCTAGTTTTAAGATGGGTAAATTAAAGAGAAAAAGAAGTGTTCATGAAAGGTACATGATACACTTGTGGCAGAATCAGCAGTTGACCATGCATGCCTTGCAGTGCACATCTATGCAGAATGTCTGCAAATGTTGCACTCAGGTTCTTCATCTTCCCTAAGTATAATTTACAGTATTAAAATTTATGCACAGAGCATTCAACCTCCCTTCCTTAGTTTTAAAATATGATTGCATACCATAAACCTATGGAATACTTCTAATGCTTAAATGTTGGTAAATTTAATGATACTTATCAATGTCACTAATATTTTTGTTGCAAAATCATTTGGAAACATAAAAAACAGTGATTGATGATTGAGGATTGGATGATCATCAACGACATGGGAATATTTTACTAAAAGATTCTTCTTTTGCTGAGATTCCTGTTAAAAGAGCAACTGCTAATACACCAGACAAGACAAAAAACACTATATAATAGTACTAAAGCCTAGCAAAATGTGGGTGTATCTACTCATACCTATTCAGTGTCACCCAGCTAACCTTTCCTAGGCCATTACTATCTTGAAATCGCAGGTATGATGGAAGCCTGTGTTGAAAAGGTTAGTTCAGCCTTAAGTTCAGCCTTATACTATGAAGCCTTGGGCTGCTACCAGCACAGCAAAGCCAATACAGAGCCAACGTCTCGCTGTGTGCTTAGGCTCCCCGGTGGTGTTGCCTGTCACGCTGAGCCCCGTGCTGCACCCCTACTGGTTCCCAGCAGAGTTAACCCATAGCTAAATCCCATGCGCTTATACGAGCAGTTGTCATATTAAACAGTGGCTAGTGACCTCTGTGAACACTGCACACTTCATGCGGCCGTACTAGAGGCAAGTAAGACAGACTGTAGTTTCAGATGCAAACCACTGATGGAATTGTTAATTAAATTCCAGCTGGAGGCTAGGTAATTATTTGTGGTGATTGGCAGGAGAACAGATCTAAACCTGCAGCTTTCGCGGTGAGCTTGCCAGGTAGGCAGGGAGAGGAAGCTTCTGAAGGGAATACAGCCAAGGGGCAGGATGTGGCGAGCAGCACATCGCACCCACAAAGTCACTCCAACAGGTCAATCCTGCACGATCCGCAAAGCCTCAAAGCCCCATGGGTTTGTCAGTCACACTGCTACACTGGCAATCTAATTCCATTCCTGAAAAATGCATTTTAATGTACTTCATGTATTTCATATATCAAACCAGAATGTTTTAGGGAAACTTTTCATTAAATACATATGTCTTAATATTTTTATATTTAAAACTCTCACTAAATATTTAATTATTCTCTTAATTGTAATCCCAGCTTCTCTTAACTGCATACCAAAATAAAATCTAGAACATGAATCTAAATTGTCTATCTTTTTGGATAAAGCTCAAATACTTCAAACTCATCCATAAAGCCTGTTCTCAAATACTGTTCTGTTCTTACTCCAATGGTTTCCATCCCCCTGACCATATCTGACTCTATTTTAAGGTATACATTGTAACCTCAAGTCCACTGTGTGTTAGTGTTTCAGTGACTACAAAACAGAAGATAAGACATACTGTTTGTCTGATAGAAGCTGTGCTGGTATTTTGGTTTTACAGTTGTTTCTGAAACTGCAAATCAACATAAAACAGCTTCCAAAGAGCTCCTTTGCCCTCTGCCTCCAAGTAAAATGACACTTCCATGGTGTATTGATTTTTAAAAAGTATCCTATTTTTAGTGTTGACTATCTCATATCATATAGCCTGACCGCAAAACATTACGCACATTCTTTGTATATTTTTTTCAGATTCTGTGAGACTAAAGGCACTGTATCATGCACTATATTCCTTGTTTTTCTTCCACTGATTTTTTAAGAAAAGGCATCAACTGTGTAACAAGATCAGTAATTAGACTAAAAAGATCATTATGTACCAAGTACCATCCTTCCATCATATCTGGAAGACTGCTGCCATGTCCTCCCCCTGTTCACAGCTGTCTTTCACATCCTCTTCTCTCGTACCTAACCAATGTATTGGTTAGGTATTACACAAATAGTGCAGGGTACATGTAATTCCCAAGGGCTGATGTTCGGATCCCATCTGTGTGAAAAACCTCTGTACACTCCTCCTTCCGAAGAAACCATGGGCACAGGGGCAGTAAGGGAGCCTTGTGTCCCTGGGTTGGGCAGACAGGAGCTAAGGCCTGTGGCAAAGCATAACCACTTACAACACAGGCTAAATAAATACTGTTTATTTTTATTATTATGCTAACAGCCACTGAAGTATAAAAATGAACTCCTGAATTTCCCCATGTTGGAAACATGTCTCTTTTATTTGAAAAAGGTGAAAGTTTCATGTTCAACCTAATAAGATTCTTACAGTATGGCCAGGATTCTGTACTTTATGACCTGTAAGTAAAAATACTCCAACTCTTCCAGAAGCTTCAACAAGAAGTCTGTTGCAAGCAGATGAAAAATCACTCTTAGTAATTTTAATAGAAAGATGACTTTTGTCCTATTATTTGCTGTGTTAAATGTCACTGTTACTGATCCTATCAAATAAGTTCTAAATTTCTTAAAACCTCTGCATTCTTCTTAAAACCACCACAATAAAAGCATTAGCTGGAGACAACAAAAAGTGACAGGTAGGTGTCTGTGCCAATACTTCACAACTGTGATGACAGAATATTTTCCTGCAGTGGTAAATTCAAGATTATTAATGCTGAAAAATACCTGCTCTAACTTTTTTTCCTGCAAACATTTTCTGACCTGCTTGTGAACTGCCATTATATGACTGACAGGCTATATGGAACTACAGCTGCTGTGGTGCTTATTTCTCAAAAGAAACTGTACTGGAATCTCTAATTCAAAGGCAGTTTTTAATGTTTTGTATTGCTTTAATCTATTGTTACTAGTCTTCTATCTTGGATTATACAGTCGTGCTGTTGTCCAGGCAATTGAAATTGTGAGGGGTTTCCAACTGCCTTTCTCTTTTATTATCTTTTTTTCCTCTTCTTTTTTATGCCCTACATTGCATTTACATAGGAGCAATTAAATCTGGTCAATGTTTCTACTAATCAAACTGTAGGGAAGATGCTTTCAGACTATTGTCCATTGTCCTACCCCAACGAGATTAACGAACCATTCTGGGCTTTTTCAATAGTCCTTTGCCAAGCTCACAAAAGCTCTTGAGCAGCCAGAGCACAGCAATTGTATGAAATTTTCTGAAATTTCAACTAGAGCTTCTAGTTCAAGTTTGCAGCCTCAAAAGGCACTGTGAACTTTAGTTACCATACAGCCCTTGAATGAATGTTATTAGATCGTTTAACTGTTTTTGAATCTTCTTTTCCTGGTGCTCAAAGAGGTATGCCATTAAAAGGAAAATTGAAAATTTCTACCACGACAACGACATTACATTTATGTAAAGAAAAAGATTTTAAGTCATTTTACATATACCATATACAAATATGCAGAGAGAACATTTGTTTGGCTTTATATTGCAAAAAAAGTCTGCAGATGCACAAGAGGACGAAGCTGCCCGGCATGCAGTGTCTAGTTCGTCATGTGAACCAACAGTGGTTACTTTTGTCACTCCTGTCAGGACACCTCAAGGTCACTGAGGTCTAGGTCAGTCTCTGCCTCTGCTTTGGCAGCCGGTCGCAGTCACAGGACACCCATCCACTCCTTGGGTCTGAGCAGGCAACTGAATTCCCCCACTACTCTGGTATAAGGTACACGACAAGCTCAGTGGTTGCCTTGGGCTTCTCAATATGGATCTGTAGCTCAAACTCATCCTCACTTCTGCTTTGTAGTCCTGGGTGTTTACCTCTTCTTATGCTAAATTCTGTTCTCCCAGCCCTGCAATTAAGCTTCTGATCAGTCCCTTTGGCACTACTTCAACCCTGTCTTCCTGTCTTAAGAGGGCTGCTACTTTGCATTACGCACCCTTTGGTTTCCTGACCACTGGCCCAGTTGTACCTCTCTCTGTCTTGCAGTGAAATAAAAGACAGAGCTGCAAATACTGCAGTTGTTACTTCTGAGCACTATGGTGCCTCAGTCAGTAAGTCCAGCAAACTAGTGCCTAGACTGTCAGTCCTCATCGAGCCTCATTTTTGCCCCATTATTCATAACATTCCACCCTACTTTTATCTTGAATGAGATGAATTGACTATAACCTGATTTGTGAATCCCACCTTCTAAACCATCCTAATCTCCAGTGAAGTTAGGGCACTTGTTAGAAAAGAATGTCTATATTTCAACTGGACATGTCGGGGAGAAAGTAGTTCAAGTCCTCATGTCTTTCCCTTAAAAGTCTGGCATGCCCTTTATTTACTGATTTCACAGACCACTGCTGATGCATGCTATCTCCTAAGGGGGTCCTAAAACAAGGCAGAAATGTAGAGAACCTCTCTGCTACTGCTGCAAAAAGCATCCTATTGCCAAACTGAAAAAAGATCAAGAAAGTCAGCATTGAAAAAAAAATCTCAGAAGTCAGACACTTCTTTTCAGTTAATCAGGTTGTCCAGAGATTCTGTAGTTTCCATCCATGAAAGTTTTCCAGACATAGCTGAATAAAGCCATGAGCAGCCTGGCTGTCCCTGCCTTGAGCACTAGAGACCTCCTGAGGTCCTCTACAATCTGAATTAATCTGGAATCTCATGGGTCAGGCTGCTCTAGGAGCTGAAGAAGAAGCTTTAATGGCAGCAGTAATGCACTACACCACTACATCATTGTATAAGGAGACGTGAAAATCCAGTAGGAAATCTAGAAGCCCAGAGGCAAGCCAGGAAAAATCATTTGCTTCACATACCCTGGCATATGATGATTCTTCTAGGAATTCCCTGAGAGTGCAATATGAAATAAATATTGCAGAACATTGGAAAAGATTTTGGGATTACCTCAAGGAGAAGTTGTAAATCCTGCAAATATTTGGTAAAGTAGAAAATATTAAAGGAGCTCCAAAGAGGTACCTGGGCACTTCATTGAGCCTGAGATTTAACTTTCCAACAGATACCTGCTTACGAAAAAATCTGTTCCTGCCATCAGTTGCAAAACACTGAGCAGTCCCTCGTTCTGATGTTCTTTATTATACAGTATGATTTTTGAAAGATTAAGACAACCTCTATTTTCAGTTGTACCGATATCTACTTTTATCCAGCAAAGAAATCAAGATGTTATTGATATGCATTCACAAAGACAGTTTCATCCAGTCTAGAGGACTAAGTGTTCTCATTTAAGCTTAGGTCAGGACCACATTTTATGAATTTCGGAAGGATAGGATACTGCAAATATTCTCTTCAATGCATAAAGTCACCAAACTGTTTCAAAAACTGAAATGGTTATTATTCAAACTCTCATCTCTCATATGAGAGGTACAATGGGTAAAAGACAGTTGATTAATGCAACTGAAAAGCAATTTGAAAAGACAAATAAAGCAACAGAGCAACCATTTATAAGCATCACCTGAAAAAATGCGCAAAAGGTATTCCAAGATTTATTATGGGCTGCAGTGAAAATCTGAAGTTTATAAGGCATAAGCAGGATACTTCATAATATCTCAACAAAAGCTTCCTTAAAATCAAAACCCACAGAGTGCTTCTATGCCAAAGCATTAAGCTACTGGAACTAGACTCCAGAATATGACTGGAGTCTGTCATAGTAACAAAATGCTTAAACTGACCCTGGCAGCACTAGCCTGCATCATTGGGCAGTATGACTGATGCACGTACAGATGTATAACTAGGCATCTACTTTAAAAAATAACACAACTACTTTGTATTATCTACCAAGGAAGGTAACGGATTTTTAAGAGTTTTCATAGACTGAAAATTAAAGTATGTAAAAGACCTTTTCAAGCTTCCTTGCCTCTTCTCAATTGCTACATGTTAGCTTTTTGACTGTCTTACACAGGAGTAAGATCTATTTAACATAGGTATCAGCTGTCCTTTAGTGTTCTTGAGCACTGCACCAAGCCTACTGAAGAAACAGCATCATGGACGTGGTGTTCACTGTCGAACACCTCAGCTGTTCAAGCCGAGGTGACTGCAAAAAAGCAGGTGTCCAGAGATTCACAGTGTAATTCCATTTAACAGCATCTCCTGTGCTCTATCTCACGTGAACTCCAGCATGCTTGTTAAGACTCACAGAATTAATGTGTGCTTTGACTATTTGTTACTGCTCTTCCAGTGGTTCACAAGCCAGTTTTATTACCACTGTTCTCAAGCTCTCTTGCTCTCTGTAAGGTCCTGCCACCTCAAAAGCAATTTATTTTATTTTTTTAAAGAGAGTAACAAGGTAGGATTTCTGCTTTATTTAAGAAATCCTACCTTGGGCATGCCTTTTCTAGGCTTCTTTCAGATGTTACTGTACAAAACCAATTGCTCAAGTCAAACACTATCCAAGAGTCAGATTTTTATCTGATTTCTGCAATTCTACATTAGCTTTTGTATCTCGCATAAAAAAATAATCAAAGAAAAAAGATGGAAAGGCAACCATCTATGTTTGTTTCATTACATAATCCCTGTCTCACCACACTTTACTTCATCCCAGAACATTTTAACAATTCTGCCAGTTTGAGAACACAAGCAAAAAAATTCCTTCCTCTTAGTCCTACTTTCTTTACGTAACATTTAAATATGACTTTCACCGAATTTGTCCTGGGACGTAGCACCTTCAAAGGAATTCATGCCGAAGAGAACAGCTGGATTGCCACATGGGCCATCTGGTGAGTGCTTATTCCTGTAAGCAGAAGTGCCTAAGGACCATGAGTAACACAATTGCTCAAGAACGGGATATAAATATATCTTTGCGTGACACCGCTTAAAAAGTCCTAAAACATGTTTATTTCGAAGAGAATAGACTCCAATATCAGGCACAATTTGAGGGAAGGTCCCATAACCTTTTGGTTTCACCGATTCTCAAGGATATGTCTAGAGAAATCCTTGTGCAAAGAAAAGTAGGAGTTCAGCTGATGGCCTACATATTTTCTGCCGATTCATGTCTAAGGGGGAAACAAATCCCCAAGATGTGGATTTCACCATCTCTTTATTCATCTTAGTCAAGTTAAACTGCTTACAGAACATTGCTTTCCCCCAAAAATGGATTTTGTCCTCACCTTTACCCCTATTACATTGTTAACGAGGGGAAAAAAAAGGTTGCAGGGTGATTGGAAAATGCAGTCTGCACCTCAGGAATTAAAACTCTTTTGTGTCCACTGCACTTTGGTTCTCAAAGAGGAAGAAATTACGGAATACATATTGCTTATGTCACTTTTTAAGTATTATAAATATTTATTTACGTGCCCTCAGGTAAAATTTGAATTCACTTCTACCCTAAATATGCAATAGGTAATACCATTAATTGCAATTTCAACTTAACATAAAACACTTTAACAGCAGAATAATAATATATAATGTTTCAGGAAAAGAAGCAAAAAAGAATTGACTGTACCAGGAGTTTAGATTATTTCCTAAAAGTTATATGTTGAAACTATTCTTGGTCAAAACTGTCTTTGAACACTTTGAGGTTCTTTAGTGACTATAAATAATAAGGGTCCTGATAATACTTATCATTTTAAAGAGTGTGTTGTCCTTAGCATAGCATTTCCTAACATTATGTGACTGGGAACTATCTTAGAACTGTGAAAGGATATACTACTAACACTGCCTCCTACGTTACACTCCAGTTAGTTTTTACAGTTCTTGAAACTGCAAGTCCGCTTGCTAGCAGAAACCAATTTACGTTATCTTCTCTTCAGTACAAAAATTTCTATCTCAAAGTATTTGGCATTTTATTTTTAAAAATCATAACTTGTAGATATTAAAAATAGCTAATTGTTTCAGATTAAACTGCAGAAGTAGACACATTATTAGATGCCCTTTTTTAACTGATGTCATGTGTTGTTCTACAAAGAACAAAGTAAGACTGAGGCAGTGTGGTTATATAAAATACACAAGATCCAAGATATTGAATATGATGACATTAATATAAAAGAAGTTAGACATTTGGCCTAGTCTTAAGGCAAAGGTATACGAGATAAAATTTTCTATGGCAATACAAGTTGCCATAGACATATGTTTGGGTGTATAAAATTATTTTTCTCAAGATTAACTGACTTTGCAAGAAGTGCAGTTTCCCAACTTCTTTTCAATTGTAATAAAAAGGATATCAGATGAAAAAGCATACCTTCTCCAAGACACAGAGATACAGGACAAGATATTCTTTTGAAAAAAAAAAATTAAGGTTCTGCCTATTCAGACTGTATTTAATTTCATTTCATAACTTTATCTAAAATTATTTTTTTTACTGTATCTTCGAGGACTACTAGTAGAAAAGCTTACTACAATAAATAAATCATTTTATAGTTTATCTTAAAAAAGAAATATCAGTTGAGTACGTTGTTGACTTTGTTCAGATGCAGGAGCTTTTTAGAAAAAAAAGTTTTTTTAATGTTATACCTTGTTATTTTTCACCAGTATTTTTCTCCTGCTCTCAGTGAAAGTCATGATAAAACAATGATTTCCATCTGTAGCAGGATAATACTCTTTCTGATATATTATTAAAGAAAGTATTCCATTGCCTAAATCAATACTAACTCTCATAAGCAAAGACCTTTCTTCCAAAAGACAGCCTGAGACAACACAGGTTACAAGGGTCCCTTAGATAATTTCATGTTTTAATGACATTTTTACTAAAGGCGCAAGGATTTTATTAAAGGAATATATCCCTGCACTGTGACTCCAAGGTCCTGATCTGACTTCTATTAGCTTCTTTGTGCAGAATCAGCTTTTGCAGACTAATGGCTGTGTGCATTAAAAAATCTAATTCTTCACATATGCTAAATGCAAAATCGAAGCTTGAAGTCACATTTATAGCCACTAAAATTGACTGTGTAAAATTATGCATTTAAGGTGCTTCAAAAAGAGAAACAAACAACCAAAAAAATTAATACTTTGGGGAAATCTGATACAGATCCATAACCTTTTTCCTTGCATGATAGTCAGCAAATAAATCATCAAATCCCCCCGAGATATTTGGAAATAAGATCAGTAAAGTGGCAACAAATCCTGATTTCTTCAGGATTTCTATTAAAGAAGATAAACCATTAAATAAAAATTCCATGCTGCACTATACTAAAACTCCACAGAGCACTACACGGGACTCGTTATTATAACCAATACATCTTTAGCGAAGAAATACAAAAGATTGGGGGTGCCTCCTAGGTCTGTGGTGGGCCCAGCTGGGCCGCAGGGCCGGCTCTCCGGAGGCAGCGGCAGGAGTAACCCCGCGGGCGGCCGCGCTCTGCGAAATCAGGGCACAGCCAGAGGGATGTGCAGGGAGCAGCCCGGCAGTGCTCTTGCTCCGCGGCCTCTGCAAGACAGAGATGGTGCCGAACAGGGCTGGCCAGGCTTGCCGAACCGGTCCGCTGAGGAACCACCCCACGACTGCAGGTAAAACCCGAGGCATTGAAGCAAGCTCGGCCCCAGGAGCAACCTTGCCCACCTGTGTGCAATGCTCCTCGCTCTTCCAAGGCAAGCGCCTAGCAAACTGCTCTGGCTTCGCAAGCACCACTGCTCTGTCCTTGCTAGCTTTCAAATGCAAACATTGCCCCTACTCTGCCTAGCACGGAATTAACTGTTAGAAACTGCAGGTTAGCAAACACTGTATTATCATGATATTGACATTTCTTGCCTAGAATTGACAATTATTCCCCTACTATTAGCTTAATGCATTTAAATTCCTGTGTTTTCTACTTCTGAATGCCACACTTCAGTATCTAGATACTAAGCACGTGTTCTCCAGTCAAATTTATTCCTTGCACTCTCTAAATCTTCTGTTCTGTAATCCTGTTTCTGTAATTTTCTGCCAATGAAATCTTTATTTTTCCAATCAATTATAATTACTAATGGATATTCAGGGTGAAATTAGGCCGATGATTTTATTTTTTACATTCAGAAATCATTTTTTTCTCTTTGAGATTCATCAAATCAGGTAAATTTTCATAACATTTTAGAACTCTGGTTTCTTCATATATAATTAGTAGCATAGGCTCACACACAAACTAAGAAAATGGCTGAAAAATTACACAAAGGACATGCACACAGGTCAAGCCATCCAATATAATAATCTGCTTTTAGATGTCTATATTTTAGCCATTATCATGATATCTGAATGCAATATTTGTATTACCAAGATATAACATTCAAGTGCACCCTAAGTCTGGATCAGAGACATGGCTACACACTCAAAACTCAAAAATATATTAGAAGAGCATCAAAACTGAAATAAATTAAAAGAGAGCTTGAATTAAGAGAGGCGGGAAAAAGGAAAGCTTAACACCATTAAAATCACATAAAAATGTAAAATAACATCAATATAAATATAAATCATATCAGTCCATATCTATATTCAGAGTCACTAAATTACATTTCACCCATCAGCAAACGCAGGTGCAATAAAGAGAGCTCTTCTTCATTGTCAGGCATTTTAGAGCCCAAATCTAGAATTCTGAGAATATTTTATTTCATCTCAAAGCTTTTGAGCTATTTCAATGTACAAACTTATAAGAAGTAAAATTTCAACATCAGCACTTTATTCCATAAACTTTTCATGATAAAAATATAACAAAATACTTGATCAAAGGTATGAATGCTCTCAGCACTATAGGCCAAAAAGATTCCTTTTGCCAAATAGCAGTAAAATTTCCTATATTACAGGAATCAGAATGATGATTAAGTAACCTGGGTGCTCATAGACTTTTGAGGGTGATGGGAACTGCCTTTCTAGATCAGACAGTCAGTTTAGCTGCTACCTTCCTGTCCAAAAATGCAATTACTGGCTCCTCTCTAGGAAGGCAAAAGAGCCCTGTAACAGCCAGTAGCTGAAGAGTTTCCTCGTATTAGACAGATGAAGATCTAGCCTAATTTTGCTATTTGGTTTATGTCTTGGAGCAAAGAGCTTACTGTAGCAGGGAATGGGAAGAGGAAGGGGAAAGGACCTAGTAAGACTGTGCATGGCTATTTCCATTTATAAAGCTACCAAATTGCCAGGCCCTTAGTCCTATTGATTTCTTACAGAAATTAACTGCATAAAATAATTGCATGATAATTATTGTTGTCTTAATTATTCTTCAGCATAGCCCCAGTCTAATAATTTATTCCTCCAAGTTTTATATAGAGTATTTTAAACATTTAAACAATGTATTGAGTGAATTATGTGAAACAGGCTTCCAATATTGCAAAATATTGCAGGCTTCTGCAACATCTGGATATCTAATCTAGCTTCTTTTTTCAATTTTTAATATTTCTAATTGCATCCTTAATAACAGAAGTTGTAAAAAATAATTTGGGGATCAATGAGGCATACTCACAGCTGCTACAAATTGCCGAAGTATTACTGGGTATATCATGATCTTCCCTCAAACTCTAGAGATCTAATCTTGCATTTTCACAAAAATTGCCAACTCAAAGTAACATAAATAAACAACACCTTGTAGATGATACTACTATCAAAGCAGTTCAGTATCTTATTTGCCTGGGTTTTCATTCAACCTTCCCCTTTCCAAGGATTTCCATGAGTACCAAAGTACCAACTATTTCTCTAGCAATCTCTGCAGCTCTATGGACCATTGTCTGAATTGCATGTTTGTTTGGCTTTTTAATAAGACAAACACATCCCCAAACCACTATGAAATTAAGTTTCTACCACATTACAGATTGAAGACCATGTAGAACTGCACCAGATACACATCTGCTTCCTGTAGGCTCCAGAGAAACAGCTGGTTGAAATGGCAGGGTGAGACTAGACCAAGAGGTAAGGAGACCTGCCTCTTCCATATGCAACTTAACCCCTTCCACTTCCAGCACTACTTCTCTTGCCTTTTGCATACTCTTTCACACAGATATTCTTGAATGAGGAGCAATGGAATCATTGCTGAATCCAAAGTGTTTCAGTCTTAAACTGCAACTCTTCAGTGTCTATGTGATCCAAGGCATTTCAGTGGTGTCTATACTAGGGATGCCTGAAAATGCACTTGGGGGCTCAGTGGGAATGGCTACAGGAAAGAGTCACGTAACACTATTGAGTTGAGCACCAAGAGAGTTAACGGCAGCAGCCGTGAGCAAGAAGTGAGGCAGAAGGAAAGGGAAAGTAGGAAGAAGAGGAAGTCTGGGAACTGAACTGAACTGGACTCAAACTACTGGAACCCAGCTGCAGCCAGCACCCTCCTCTTGGGGTGCTCTCATCGTGGGTCTTCTCTTTTCACAGGGCATCTTGCACAATTATGTAACATCCTGATGCCACTGTGATCTCAGGTTTTCTTGCACGTTAGCTTCGACCAGCGCTGACTTTATTTAGACGTTAGTGTCTATTCCAGTACAATTCTACTAGTACTCAATATTCAAAAAGAAACCTTTGTTTCAATTCCAGAAATACTCATAAATAATCCTTTATACCTACGCTATTTTTTTCTCTCATGTCTCTCTAGTTGTAAACATTCTTATATTGAATGTAAATATAATGCTTGCTGTCTTCATGATTGCTCTGCAAGCATACTAAAGAAAATTTGTGTTTAGGGAAAGAACTATTTTACAATATATGAACTGCCAAACCCAGGTATGGAAGCAAAACACTTAGTTCCAAAAATGAGGAAGCATATATATGAATGATAACAATACAATCTGTAATCATGAAAAAAAAAAAAAAAAGAAAAATAAAGCAATGGAAATTTTGTATTTCAGTGACTTCTAAGAGTACAGATACTGGGAAGAAAATGTCCCCCACACGTGTATTAATAAATAAGTATGTACCATAGAAGTGTGTATCTTCCTCTGCAGTCACTAATACTGACTTCCAGAAGCAGAACAAAATGAGACAGATATAATTCTGGATGGCCACTTTAAAATTGTCCTGCTTGTACTGTTATCACTTTTGCTTTCTCAGACGGAAGGATATTCATTTCAATTCAAAGGAATTATGAGTGAAATATATTTGTTGTTTATTTCCATCTAAAGAAAGAAGTAAAATGGAAATATAAGAGGCAATTCCATGTGCTAACTTTTCATTTAGCTCTTAATGACATTGTTAATGACATTCACTTGACTGCCTGCTTGTACCAGCTGATAGATTTAGAAGATCATGGTTACTGTTATGTATCTAGATTGGCATTTGACATGTGTGTTTCAGTTCATGACTCCAGAAGAAATTACATAGAAACCAAGTAGACCAATTCTACTTAGCCATTTTCAGTCTCTAGATAATATTATTGCCTAATTAAGGAGTAGCGAAATAGAGAGAGTATAAAAGTGAAGACAGAACTCTTAAATGGCTTCTGAGAGTTATGGTTCTCACATGCTTGAAAACTACAGATTTTCCGGAATGCAAATACAAATCACTGCATGCACCTGCTGCTGAATAGTCAGAATCTGGTTCCAAGAGTCCAGGGACAGAATAATAATTCTTTTCCAAATACTGAAGCTACACCATCATGGATGAGTAAATTAACTGTTAATTTCTGTCAACAGCTTATTTCAGGCATGCAGTAACTAAATCACTATTTTCATCAAATGAAAATGATTTAGAATTTTTCTCTGTAGTTGCAATTATATTAAAATAATTCCACATTCCAATAATACTGAAGGTAAAATTTAATTCAAAAAAAATGTATAGGGAGGCCCAATAATATGGTTGGGGTGAAATGGGAAAAACAAGTGTAGGAAATGTTTCCTTGGGTAACTATTCTACTCCCATGAGGGAACGAGGAACCAATTATTCACATTACTTCTAATCTAAAGTTAGAAATTGAGGGGACAGGAAAATTAGCTGAATAACCCTCCTTATAGATGTAGTGCATAAAATTATATTTGTATGAAACATAGTTATAGCACTTATAAGAAGGTTTGCCCACAGTATCAAGCCCAGCTCTCTATTAAAAATGGTAACATGTTTCAAGTGGACCAATACACTGAATATAGATACATGTGAAAATAATTTTGCCATATATGTCAACATAAAACAAATATGTAAATATGTCAGTATCCCAAGTCCCTTCTACATTTTAATAAAAATTCCTTTATCCTTTATAATAAAGATTATGCAGAGAAAATGCCCTGATAATCACAGAGCACGCCTAGACAGTTAAAAAAATGTAAGCCATTTTCACAGTGTTTCTGTTTTTTTCCAATCATTTCATTAACAGCCTTTTCCACTTTGTCATGCATGGGCTTCCCCCAAAATATCTACTTTCTCATGCTGGTACATTTGCAGAAGAAATCATATCACTAGGAGTCAGAGTACCAATTTAATTATCTATAAAATTAATAATACTTAATAAATGCAATGATTTCTTTGCCTTCAAATATTAAATAGCTCAGTTCACAGTAACTTTGCCAGTCCTTGAAGAAAAAGATAGTTCCTTTCCATTGTGGAAGCAAATCTGAACCAGACTTTTCTTCCTCAGACAGCTTTTATAGGTCAGAAGTCTTGTGTTTCCCACTTACAATCTGACCTCAATTAAAGAAGTCTTTTAGAGGACACTAAATTATTTTTATGTAATAGAAGTTTAAATTGAGACTATCATCTGGACTGTTTTAATTAACACAGTGTATATGACATTAACCTGCTCCAGATAACAGGAAATTTTGGATAATATATTTGGGACTGTACTACTGCAAAATCATTTTGATTTTGGGCAAATTGCCACAGCTGGTGAGGAAGTTTGTGTTGATGCAGAAAACAACCTTTCCAAGAGCTAAATTGCCATTATTAAACTAGATAACATCATGCCTTCCAATTTTCAATAGATCAAGATAACACTGTTTCATTATACGAAAACTAGGAAGAGGTTTCAGTGGCTCTCACTGTACTTGCTATTTAATAAATATCTTTTTCCCTTCTCTTTGGTCATTTTATTCTTGGCCCTATTGTGCATTCCAGTGTGTAATTACACTGCCAGTTTTATATAATGATTTAACTTGTTTTTCTTAAATGTTAGTAATCAATAACACTCTGCTTTATGGCTTTTACTGCATTTTTTCAATTATTTAATTATAGATACATAAGAAGTTTCCATGGGAAAAAAAATCTTTCACTCATCTACTGCTTTCTGAAATGATATTGATAATTTCAGTTTAGCATATTTTGCTGTTTTTCAAAACAAAACTCCCTTGCCTTAGAATGATAATCTTGCTCCAGCCTGGAATCTGATCCTGCTACCTGTTTGTACTTGCTCATTTTCATTTGGCGATTCCTCTCTTCTACATCCACAGAACCTGTTAAGTAAAAAGAAAAAGAAAATAAATACACAAGCAGCCTTCAATTCCAAGTTTAAAGCTATGGAATTTCTAACAGAAAAAAAAGATGAAATCTCATTTGATTAAATTATTGTGTATGTAATTTTAATTATGTGATTTCTGAATTATAATATTTTGGAAAAAAAATTAAACAGTCATAAGGTGAGGGGAATAGTAGATGAGATGATAGTATTTCAACAGCATCTGAATAAGAGTCGTATTATCTACAAAAGTCAAATGAATCTCACTTTGAATGTAAATGGAATAGAATGTTTTCACAGACTAGCATTTTACTATTACAAAAATATTTAACAGAAACTGAGTCATACATTAAAAAAAAAAGAATGCAAAGACAACCTGTTTATTCTGGGTGGAGATCCTGGTTCAGTTTTTTTTTATAGTAAAATTTTGTATCAAATTACTAATAAGATAAGGGCCTCAGGCTGGTATATCTTTCATTTACCATTACTTAATATGCACAAAATAATTTTTACCAAATGCAAAGGAATGTTAAAGAGCCACCCAGTGGTAGCACTGTATTACATTCTGTGGAACACCCAGCTTCAAGGACAATTTCAGGCTTCAGTTCTTGGACCAAATACATGATTAGCCTCTGCTCGGTTAGAGGTGGATGCTACTCAAGCATCAGTTGTTTTCAAATCAACTGCTACTGTAACACCATAATTTACTTTCTGAAATGGTGAGGATGAAAGTTCCAAAGCAGAGATGAAAGTGTGAGAAACAGAAATAGAAAAATGAGAGGAAGATAACAAAATGAGGGGAAGATAAGAGCCCAGAATTAAAAATAAAGTCTTGCAAAAGGAAAAATAGTTATCTATTATATACAGGTGAGGCACGATTCTCTTCCATTTAATGTGATAAAAATCAAGAGTAATTCATTATTCACTGGATGCTGAAAAGGTCTTTGTTTCGACTGATATTTATCTTACACATTTTTAAGTAGGTTGTCCAGGATTAAATTTTCAGAATATCAGTCATTAATGCAAGCGTCTGTATATTCATATTGGAAAATCTGGTCTCCTATTTATGGAATTGTGATGGGGAACATTAGTCCTCAGCATTCTACGTAAGTCTGATGCAAACTCCAAATCTAAGAAGTTCTAAGTCGGAAACTATCTGCGAAAGGGGCTTTGTACAGGGCCCCTGCAGAGCCGCTGAGCTTTGTATTTGCCCTCTTGACACCAGTAAGGATGGTACCGCACTGCAAGGAAGGCCACCACATCATGCAACATCTGGAAAGGAGAGGGTGAGGAGAAGAGGGCATGGGCTATACTGCTCTATAAACCCTTCTGGTTTCTTATTTTCCTATTCAAACTCTCCAGCTTTCCTCCATATAAACAATATGAATGAAAACACTTCATTGAAAACTTTCACAGAGATTTAAATTAGTAATAACGAATAAAAAGAAATTGTGTTTTTACAGGGAGAGAGACAATGAAGAAGCAGAAGACAATGACATCAGCAGGTGAAAGCTCCTCAAATACAATATACTTAGTGTTTCCTAACAAAATTTCTCTCTAAAAGCAGTATCTGCCAATTGTCATTAATCTGAAAAGATTTTTCAATGACCTAGTTTCAAAAGTCTTATAAATGAATTTATAAATGGATTTTCTCTATTCAATCCAGAAATCCTTAAATAAGAAAATGATATTTTTCTTTATTCAATGGCAAAAATAACACATCATGACACCAGCGAGGTAAAATAACTTCTGCTTAAAGAAAGAAATCATCTTTTGATGAAATAAGAACATTTTACAAATCCACTTGATGATTTTTAGTTTTAGAAGAGTTTGCTTTCACAAAACTGTAACAAATGGTAAGTATATTTTTTGAAGTTTTGTAAATATTTCTTGGGAAGTTTCTCTGGTTAAATCATCATGTATATTCTTTGTTTGCAGCATGAAAACTTCAGTAAATGACAAGACATGATGAAATAGCACCTCTTGATCAGACACACAATTACTCATGAAAACAGTCATTGCTATTCCACAGACCCAGTTCCACGTGTTCTGAAACACCAAGCACTCCTAACTATGCAGCTGAGAAGGGAGTGTAACAGGTGGGCCCTGATGTGAGTCCTTCCTGGTAAAACTGGCCTATTCCTGACCAGTGACCAGTTACACATGGTTGAGTATGAAATATATGACATGTGACATACAATATATGACATAATATGACTCACTACCAGTGAATTACACTTCTAAAATGCTTGAATAAACAAGAATATCAGCTTAACAGCATAGTACACATTTTTGGTTCAACTAATTATTCCTTTAATTATTCAGATTTAGTTCAGTTTATAGATTTGAGATTTGTATAGTCATATTCTGGAGTATTTTCTGTTTTGCAGGAAAGTTCACCAAGGTCTATACAATTTATGGATTCTGTGACATCTCTGAATCTCAGTTTTGCAGTTCTTCTCTGCCCTTAAACCCTATCCAGTAAAACACATGAAAATTTCTATTTATGCTAGCCAAAATAAATTAATTGCAGCTAGAAATGCAAAAGGGGTTCATATCCATTTTGCTACATTTTACAATTACGGACAAGATGGAAATGTGAGATGGCTAAGTCCCTGAAAAGTCAAATTTAAAAAGCCAAAACTGGTGGCTCATTTTAATCTCAGGAGAAAAACAATGTAGATGATAGAAAGATTTAAAATAAATTTACTCAATTCCCATAAAAGCTTATTAAAAGAAAAGCTAACTTGCTATATTCTTCTGAAACTGCCATTAACAAACAAATTAATTCAATTATACGCAAAAAGAGGGAATCCTAGGGGCAATGTGCAGAAGATGAGCTTCAGTTCTGCCGTGCACGGGGCTGACGTGCAGAAAGACCCCGCAGGGTTCCTGAGCGTCGCGAGCTCATCTCAGCTGCAACTAAAGCCAGACACAGCCAGGACCAGGGTGGCAGCAGGACAGCTTGGGAGAGTGACACGGCCACTTCCCTCTGTCGGTCCAGAGCATTCACACCAAACAGTGCAAGCACGAGACTATAACCATCTCCTCAGCAGATCTATCCTTAGCAGATACCTACATGTGTGGATTAAAGCAGGAGCCCAAAGCACTTTGAGAGGTTTCAGTGACTGCTGAGCGCTTTAGGAAGCTTCATCTCCTAATACAGTTTCAGCAATCAAGTGAAGACCTAACATCAGCTCTACACTAAGGACTCTACTATAATATGGACTATAATATAGGTACAGCAAAACAAACTTGAATCTATTAGGAATGAACAGTAGTAAAAATGTAGGAGCATAAGGCTTCACGCTGGTAGACACTGGTAGTACAAGGCTGACTGAGCTCTGGTTGTTAGCTGGGACCCAGCATGACTCATTTTCAGGCCTTCAGAGACCTGAGTTATAAAGCTGGTTCTAAATATTTTTCTCTATTGCCATCAAATTGCATGCAAATGAATTTTGGTCAGGCAGAAGTAAGTGAGGTCACTTGTACTTTTTTTCTATTTTGAACTTCTTTGCAGAATTTGACTTGTAGATAGCAGCATTTGCTCCAACAGAAAAACAAAAAAGGTAATGCAAACTTCAGGCACCGGAATAAAAAATACCAAGAGAGACTGATGAAAGAGCAAAGCTTGATGTTGCTAACCTACTACAACTGTGGAAAAGACTGCTATTGTTGCACCTTAGATGTATCTCAAGTCTTGCTCATTTTAAATGCCTCTCCACTGTAAAAATGAAACATGGTCTGAAAATTAGCTCTGCCAAGTTTTCTTCAGCATAAGGAAATTCCTAGCTAAGGAAGAGCCAGCTGCTGATCAATGCTAACCATCCACATGATTTCTAGAGGAGAACATGCTGAGGGAAAGCAGCATGACTAATGTGCAGAAATGCTGGAACAGGGCCCTGGAGCATAGTATGCGGCAACCCTGCAACCTGTCCTAGGATCAAGGGCTCACAGCAAGCACTAGAATCACTGCCCCAGCCTCAAATGCAACCCATTATTTTCATGTTTTATCTTGACATAAGATTCTCCTACTTTAGCATTAAAGCTTTCATCACTGGTGCAAACTAAATGTTTGTTTTCTGCTATCGATTTTAAGGGGTTGTAATCAGCAATGTAGTTAAAATCTAATTTAACCTGACTTCAGTTGTTCATAGAGTCACTTTTTCTTAAGGAGGTAAGTAATCATTAAATACCAATCCTGGGGTGAAACCTGTTATTGGCTGTTCTGATCAAACACTGGTTATTCTCTTGGGCAAAATCTGCTGCAGTTGATGGTGCATGGTCTACTTCTAGAGACAAACAGGACAACGAAATATCTTATCAGCCACCCTATGCCCCAGAAGTCCTCCCTATAATAATAATAAAAAAAAAAAACTTTATGTAGTAAAACTTAGTAATTTTTACAATTACTAAACTGTTATAGCTGCTCTATATGCAGGGCATGTGGAGGTGTGTTTGAGGAAGGGGATCTGGGTCACTTACATTTGTAAGGTTCTGTACAGTGAGGCTTCGGAAGCACAGATTGTAAAAAGGGAAATCAAAAAGCCGGGGTATGGAAGTTGAGCGGGCTTCCTCTTAGTATTAGGATAGTTCCTATTGAAGGGATATGGATAAAAGAGCTAAAAGATTTGGGAGCTCAGACACAGATCACAGTTGCGGTCAAGGGACTACAGAAACAACTGACATTTTGGAGTTTGGAACCTGTATCAGAGAGGAAGAAGGGATGGGGAGTGCATGGAGTCAGGAGGAAAACATGGAAGTCCTCTCCATAAGAGAGCCTTATTCAGCTGTCACTGATCTCTTTCCTCCCATTTCTTCCCCTAATTTGACTCTCTTAAATGAGCAAATGAAACACACTTGGGAAAAATGTATTTCTTAGTTTCTGTTATCTATAGAAATCATCAGAATACATGAACAGTGTGATCCATCTGTATGATACACATTCTGCTTAGACATACAATGTCAAAAAACTTAAGGGAAACAATATGAAGGTATTTTGAATAAGCCACCCTACCTGCATCCCCATTCTCTGGATCTGCTTTCTTTTCTTCTATAAACAAATGAAAGTAATATGTAAAAAAAAAAAAAGAGGGAGAGAGAAAATGCAGAAATATTAACAAAAGTAACAAAAATATGCATTTAAATGGAAAAAATGAATAAACAACATCAAATTAATTTAAATGGATGACCTTGGTCACAACCAAGTACGGTGCTCTGCTTCAAGAGGCATATTCACTGCATGCTACTGTGTACATTTTTGCACCCTAATGACTTACTGGAGGGAACCCAGAGGTATTTTGTGCACTTCCAGAATCATTAACATACTCTATACAAAAGACAGCAAGGCAGGTGTCAGACATCGTTAGTTTACAATTCCCTTGAATGGGATGACGCACCAATAAAACACGTAGCTTATGCTATGTGTTTTCTGCAGCATATACACAATATGCAGTCAAGTGGTTCAAGCATAAGAATTTAATGTCTCAGAATGGTTCTCAGTAATAATTTAAATCTTCTTTGGGATAATCAATTCTTACAGCTTCTACAGGTTAGAAGGTTTAATGTCATTACTGCAGTTTTTCTCAGAGCTAAAATTGATGAAGAATGAAAGACAAAAACAGCAATACACGGAACCCAGTTGGTGCACATAAATCCATCTAACTGATGCCAACAAATAATTTGAATGTATATCAAAGGTTGTATATCGCTCATGGCATTCTTTTGTCACAAATAAACATTGGTTCCCTATCAACTACTTTGGCAGCATGTACACACTGCCTTCTGAAATCCAAGTTTGGTAATTAATATAAAAGAAATTAAGTCAAACGAAATTTAATGCACGAACTTTTAAGCAGTCTCTCTGTTTCTTCTTCTTACCATACGCCAGAATCTATTAATTTCAATTAAAAGAATCCCATGAATATGGAATGCCCCCCCCCAACCAAAATTGCATACACTATTGCAGTTAAGTATTTTTACCAAATTATTGGTTAATGAGGTTTGCCATAAAATTGCTATGTAGGTTATAGTATAGAGACTATCACCACTGAAGAAGAAAACAGAGATGTTACATTTTAAAGAAGCAGCAATTTGTAGGAGGGTATTAAAGCAGAGTTACACCTAAAAGAGAAAACATATTGGGGCCAGGTAGAGCGATTTCTATGGCTAACAGATACAAGTTAGATCTGTCAGAAACAAATAATGTCCCGCACTTTCGTGGGATCTGGCATTTTAGTACCATTCTTTGTGGAACAAAGATGGGTCTCCTACTGGCACCCGCCAGTAGAAACGTTAGCCAAATTAATGGGGAAGGGACATGGCAAACCACAAACCTATGAACACATCTTTCCAGAACTTTAGAAAATAGCAGACCAAGTGCAGCCCATTCTCCATCCTTTCCTCCTCTCTTTTGTACACAGTAATGTCCTTTGCAATCTGCCCAACCATTCTGGTCTTGGTGTGTTCTGGCCTGTATTGGCCCTATCATCTGGGCTGTGCATATGTGGGCTATGAAGAAAAGGCAGAAAGGCAGAGATAGGTATGTTTGCCTTTTAAGTTTTCAAAGGCTTTTAAAACAACAATCCCCAATACAAGAGCTATGAATACAACATTGGCTTCTCCTGTCTCACTACCTTCTACAGCAAAAGTTATTTGATAGCAATACCACTGATCCAGTACAATGCAACATGTACGAGAGTGAAAAACAGGCATTAAAATACCTCTGAGTTTGAGGAGAGACAGCATGATATAAAACTTAAATTATTTCATATATATGGTGAAATGGTACCTTTACTGTATCAGAAATATCATCATAATACTGAAATTAATACTATATAGTATAATTTATATTTTTATTCTTTCTCTTAGATGCTGTATAAGGCCACTTTTCTACCTTTCTGGGCCTCAGAACTTCTCAATCATGAATCTTTAAATGAAGATCTTGTCAAAGAAAGTGAGAAACTTGAAACAAGTCTAAATTTCATTTGTTCTTGTTCCTCCTTTAAAAAGCTATAAAAAAATCTTTCCACATTAGCTCATAGAAAAGAATACTACCATCTTGGCAAGCAGGAAACTGCTGGATTGAATTGTAAAAGTGTAATTGAAGTGCTGTAACATTCATTAGAAATCTCCAGAACAAGTAAATCTTTTAGATTTTTAAGGGAAATGTTGGTGACATTGGATCCTACCCTTTAAATTGAGGTTTCCATTGCATTGTAAAAGAACTGTCTGGACAAGTGCTAGAAAAAGCAGAAGTTTGAATTGAGAAAGATATAATTTGAGTGGGAAGCAGTAAAACTGAGTAATATCAACATTATCTTAATAAGCTCATTGAGCAAAGAAAACAAGGCCAATTTTATCATTAACAAAAGTCTTCTCTTAAAGAAAACAGTGCAGGTTCATAATGTTCAAACTAAACTGTTTTGGTTCCCTCAGTCATTAGGAGTTTCTCTACTTAAGTGCTTTATTAATTCCCACCACTTTGACAAGTCAGGCTTAATTTTTAATAAAGATCATGTAATTTAAAAAAATCTAGTACATACTTCAGACTCTAACTTTAGGTAACTACTTTTAAAATGGTAGTCAAATTTCTTATTACCACTTCTCTCTACATACCTGATAGAAAATAAGAGCTTTCTCTTAAAATGTTCTTTATGAGAATGCAGGAGTGTAATTTTATACACAAGCAAATTTCTAAAACAGTATTTTTATTAAGTAAATGAAGAATGTCTCAATTAAAGAGACAGTCAAAGTCTCTCAACTAAAGTGTAATCAAAGGGTTACATTTCCTTTCATTTCCAGAGAGCTATTCTACTCCAATTCTACCTCTATATTTTGTTCTCTTTGGAAAAAATCTGTCACCTTCTCCTATTTCAAAAAAAATATATTTTACTATATGCCTCACCCTCTGGTTCAGGCATATACACAACAATCCTTCATATATACAATAATGGAAAATCTCCATGGCGGGTAAATCTGCAGCAACCCAGGAACAGGAATCTTCACTTCCACTTTAGCCATTAGTCATAGCCAGCAAGACTAGAATTCCTTACATTATTAGTCACACACTTCAAACCCAATTCAGATGCTGCAGGAAACAAAGTCTCTAGTCTGCACCTAGAGAAACTACTATTGCTATTCCTGAAACACTCTTTTTGCCTTAACTGTCTACTCCATATATTCCACATGCTAGTGTAATAAGGTATTACATTTTGAAAATCCTGAAAGTTATGAAATTAGCCCTATTTTTTCTATTCTGGCTCTTCACAGTGTGAAAAATCTCACTGCCCAACTGCTGCAGATTTAAAGAAATATCAGGCAATACCTGATACAAACAGCTGCTGAACTTCACTTGAGGGCTTTATGGTGAGGTGTTGCAAATATAAAAAAAAGCTATTCCTTCAACGAGGAAGGCCTTTCCAAGAAGTGCATGATTCACATCACAGTCTGGATGAAAAGACAAATGTGGAACAAAAAAAAAACCTCTGCACAAGAATTGAAACATTTTTAAGAGTTTTTAAATTACAGTTTAAATGAGGCTGAAGTGTCAACTATTGCCCTTAAAAAGGAATGCTAGAATGAAGACGATTTCAGGGAGCCAAATTGCTAATGGGGGAGCATGCCTTTGCATTCCTGTTTTCTATCTGAGAATTGCTTGACATTTTTTTTTCTTCTTGGCTTCAGACTGTTACACTAAACAATGACTGAAAGCCGGGGGACATTTCTCACCAATTAAAAAAATTTAGATCACAATGCTAAAACCATGTTAGCAATGTTACTTCACATTATTTGCAGATTATGTGGCACCACTGAGCAAAAGAGTTGAGTAAGATGGTGTGGTGATCTAGACAGGAAAGTTAACGAATCCCTAGAATCATCATTTCATGAACAGACAAGGTCAGCTCAGGTCCTCACCACTGAGTGATGTTCTGGCCAGTTCAGCTGGCAAAGGACAAAGGTCTTTTGAAGTAAGCCTAAAAGTTTTCTCTGTTCTGCATGTTCATTAGAATAATAATTAGGGATGTGATCTATTTTTTTACAGCACACTTGCCTGTGGATCCTTCTCCAAAGTATTTTTTACAGGGTACACTACAATGTTTGTCCTACTTGCCACCTGATACAAAGGTATACATGTATACATACATCTGACGGCTTTGAAGAATAGTGAGATCCCACAAGGGATAAGGGGTTAAAGAAGAGCAGCTAAGCCAATCCACTTCAGTTCCCCCAAGAACTCCGACCCATCTTCCATAGCCAAATGATATGCCACAGATTTTGAAAATGTGAAAAACATCTATGTGGTCAGTGGGCTATCTGTCCTCATAAAAATACATTCAGATCAGCTCCGTTATAAATACAGCTGTCTGTTGTCCTCACAAAAGCTTGAACACAGCCTTATTGTTATGCTCTCCAACACCCTGTTTATCGAGCATGCAAGCTCCTCAGATTTCCCATCACTTAATACACTCCACAGCATAACCACTGATTACTTCATATTCTGATATAGCTGCTTCAAAACTTAGGCAGAAACACTTGAGGATAACTATGTCTCTGCTTCCAGAAAAGCAAACACCTATTAACAGAGATTCCTCAGCCACCCTAAGAATGCAAGAAATCTTCATTAGCATCTCAGTAATCAGAAATGTCACAAACCATGTAAGCAAAGAGCACAAAAACATGCACTTTCGTGCACAACTAGGGAGAAGCACAAGTTATGCTAGCAAAATTTACTGGTAAAAATGCTCTAGTCTGTTTCTGTAAAATTATGTTCTCCTTTTTAAGCTATGTATTGATATTGTAACTATTTTTCTTACAGCAGACTGAGGAGCAGCCTTTATTTACCTGGTTAGGTTCAGGTGGCTATTTTGTTTTTTGGTTTTAATTCTAATTCGAATCAAAATAAAAAATAAGGGCAGAGAATCACCCAACCATCCAATAAAATGCATCTATTAGTATGCTAAGTACCTTTAAACTGAGTTCTGGAGCTTAACAAATACACGGTTAGTCTTCTTAAATGTCTCAGTCACAATCTGTGGCATGAGATTTTAAACACAAGTTAAATACCACACAAAGCTTTGAGATGCATATGGCAATTAACCACATTTGCACTAAAAAGCTACAAATTTA
The DNA here is from genome assembly GCA_013389825.1 of Crypturellus undulatus. Lineage (NCBI taxonomy): Eukaryota > Metazoa > Chordata > Aves > Tinamiformes > Tinamidae > Crypturellus > Crypturellus undulatus. The sequence goes on from VWPW01029494.1 coordinate 128,475, forward strand.
ATTTAAGTCATTTTTAGCATGAGAAAGATGAAACAAAGCCCTATCTTTAATGTCATTGTTATCTTTAAGGCAAAGTGTGTCATTGAGTGGTCGCTATAATATTAAGCTAAATGTATGGGGATGACAGGCGCTCTTTACCAAGAGTAGTAAATTCCCTCTTGGGAAACCTCTCCTGGTACTTTGAGATAAGGCCAGTTCCAAAGAACTGTGCTTCTCCTTCTCTTAATTCCACTGCATGTGCTTTCCTGAATTCTCTCGATCATAAGGATTATTTGCACTTCCCTCTTCCAGCAGTTTATTTACCAGACTCTTCCACTGCTTGGCCCTCCACTGCGCTGTGCTACCAATTCTTGCAATTTAGTTACAAAACTTTTAATAGGGCTTTTAGTTCTCATCATAGGTTTTATCTCTAGAAACTACACTACTCCAAAGAAACATCACACTCCTGAAAAATGTTGTATCAGAAAAAGCTGTATATCAAAGCCCTTTCGTTATCAGAATTTTATTCTCTAAATTAGGAAAAAAAAAATCCAATTAATCCTGCTTATAATGAGACAAAGTGTCCTGCTCCATATCTCCTAGAAAAGAACTGGAATTTCTTTTTTCCTTCTTTTCATTCCCCTTCAAGAACTGAGCTGTCCCAGCTATTCCATCTTTTAAGTTCCATCGACCTACAAATAAAGCAGCAATGACTAGACAACACTGCTACATCCCTTCCCATCCTAGAACAAAACTAGAATTCACTAGCACCATTTATGCTACCTCTATGTTGACTGTGGTTATGCTGCCACAAAATCAGCTTTTCCATTGATTCAGTGATCAGTTTACTTGTGTCAGCTCACATCTTGATCAACATTAACTTTACAATTCTAAAAATGTTTTTCCATATCTCAAATGCTTGAAGACCTCAATAAGCCTTTGTTGCAATTTGTTGGCACTCTGGTTAGTCTGAATAGTCTTAATGGTGAAAGAAATTTCTCCAATTAATGATTGTGGCAGGTATGTACTCTTATAGGGCTTTTCTATATCTTAGATATCTTTCAGTGAATAAAATTCTGTTATTTTTGCTACGAAATACGATAATGCCCAGACTGAAAAATATTTTTATTTCATAAAAATATTTATATAGTCAGATACTTAGCTTCACAGTATTTCTTAGTCTTATAACACCTAATACCAATTGGTAATTCTTTACCTCAGTGTCTGGTAGCATGACAAATACAGTGAAAAGCATTTCCTAATGAAGTCTGTAAGTGGATTCCACACCTTCACTTTTCTCACTCTTTCTAAAAGAAAATTCTAAAGAAAATGGAATGTCTCCTTTTGAAATGTCAGCCTTGACTTCAGATATGCACACAGGGGGATCAGAGTGCCTCAAAGTGAAATGTGTAAAATATGAAGTCATAAAGGTACAAGCAAAAAAATAAAAAGTCTGCAGAGTTCCATAAAGCTAATCTCTGACTCTAGGGGATTATGACAAGAGTAGTAACAAAAATATCAAGTTTCCATATCCCTAGCAGAACAAAAACAGAAACAATTGACCAAATACTACCTAGCTTCAATGGGCAAACAACAACATAGACTACTTCAGATTTTAGAAGCTAAATGGCATCCAAATACCTTCTTTAATTTGTTAGGACAATAGTAGAGGCACAAGAGAATAAATTATTGTTTTGAAATAATAATGGTAAAACATTTAAATGAATATGGAGCATTTCTTTGTTGTTCTGACATACATGATTGAACAAGCAGGGCAAGCACGAAAAGCTTCTGTATCTTCAGTGCTAGAATGTCTTATTAAACATTAGGTCTGTGCCAGCAAAACAAATAAGTGTCTAGTTCCTTGGACAAAAGTCAGCAATTAAATGGAAAATCTGTCAGATTAAAAAATTATATGAGAGACGCAAATTAAAAAAAGCAAATGCCATAATACACAAAGATAAGCCATGAACAATATAGATAAATTAGATCTCCTTTTATGTTTTGTATTCTCTGTCTTTTGTCATCATATCCTTATGTTACACATTTTTTGGTATGATAGAATAGTTTCTGTTCATTAACATTTCTACCTCTAATCTCAATGTTCAATGCAGCTAAGCTTAAGATTGCAGCGCATGAAATGGAATTAATGAAATTATTCAGTTCTCAAATTATATCCTCCTCAAGGTGAAAAATAAACCGTTATATCTGTTCCCATAATTTCTGGGGTATCTTGCATCTGTAGTCGTCAGATGCAATAATAAAACAGATTATAGACTGTTTGCATGTGCTAGCTGGAAGCTTAGAGGCTAATACACAGATAGCAGAGCTAATGCACAGAGAGCGGAGATGGGAAACAAGCACTGAGAAAAGTCTAATCGCTTTAAAGTCTTAAGATAAGATATAACACACACACCATGAGCTGGCATTTAACACTTACTTTTTGTAGAATACATATCTTATAGGTAATAAAAATTACCTAATCATTCTATCTGCAACTAAATTCTCATGATTTGTTTAAATATATTGAGGAGGGAAAATAGAGAGGGAAAAGTATGTGAAGTGAGCTATGGTAAAATCTACAGGAAGGTAAAATGAATATATAAGACAGAGAAAAGCAGTAGAAGGGACAGACCTGAGTTTCTTCTTCTTGGTGATTCCGCTTCTTCTGTGATCACACCGTGTAATGGACAGACATAGACAAAGGAGATGGGCGTGAGAGGATGTTCAGAAGGTTAGAACTGACACGGAGGGAAGGGGCCAGAAATTGTCTTAGAGAGAGGTCTGCAGCGTAGAGTTAGTAAATGAGGAAAAAAAGAAAAACCCAGAGACAGCAGAAGGAAAAAGAGAGCTGAAGAAAAATGAGTTAGGCTACTGTTGTTGAAAAAAGAACAGTAAAGACAGGGTTAGTATAAGAGCTGAGAAAAATAACAAATGTTAAAATTGAAAGCAAAGTCAATCCTTGGAATGGAGCTGAAGGAAAACCTGGATAGTAAAAGGTATGTTAACTAGTGGATAAATTTTTGTTCATAACTATCCAACTTTTTGGACTGTTATCTGCGTGAATGCAAGTATCATGTTTTTCTTGTTATTATTGAACACCCAGTTTAAGGTCACCATTGGGAAGTGTACTATTATCAGATATATGAATTATTTAATTGCTTTAATTTATGTTGAACCCATTTTTCATATATCCAAAATGGAAAACAAAAAGGAAACAGATTGTTTGGAAAGGATATACATGCCCGGGAATTTCAGAATCCACATAACACACTCTGGAAAGGACTGCATTATAGCAACATGTTGCCATCGGCAATCTCGTCGAGACCCAGACACCACATGTGAGAAAAGGGAACGTACAGCTATTAACTCTCATAGTCAATTCAGCAGATATTTGTTCAGAGCCAAACGTTACTCACAGCCGCAGAAGCCTAAGTTACAAGAAATGCATGCAAGTTCAAAGTTCAAAGCAACCATCTTACTACTTACTTTATTACTTTACATTAAAAACACACACTGCCATTTCAAGCATGGAGAACATCTGTGGGACAGTATCACTTTCTGCACTGAGTATCTATTTTAGCAAAAGAATGAAAGAATTCATCTTGAAATGCAGTAATCATTACAAAGAACTGTGAGGCTACCAATATTAACAAAGCGAATGTATTCTTCCAGAAAGTGTCAAAAATAAAAAGAAAAAAAATCTAAGCTCTAATATGATTCCTGCTTGCAGTGAGTCACAAAACATTTCTCATAATTCATTAATACTAAAGAGAATATATTAAGAATTCCAGAAAAGTTTGGATGTTACAAAAATATGCTATAATGTTATCCATATGTGTTACAGCCAATATCAAGATAGCATTGAAAAAATCAAATCAGAGTAAGAAATATAAACTAATAAAATTAGAGAAAACACTACATTTCCACTGATGACCACTATGTTCTATAGTTAAATCATTTTATTTTAGAGTTAGCAGATTGCAATCTTTATCTACTATCAAATGGCAAGATCATACCCAAATTTTGTTGTAAAACAAGAGAAGAAAGAGAATGCATTTTTAGGCAATCAAATTTCTTACAAAATGATCACGGTTAAGTGCTATTATATATATAAATATATATATATATATAGATACACACACATATATGTGTGTTCAAATATTAAAAAAATTGTGTAATTGTGAATAAACATTTTTTCTGGGTAAGTACAATGAATCTGTATCATGAAATAAAAAAATATAAATGCAAAGACTGATTTTTCTTTGATGTTACATAGCCTGTATTAATACAGTGTGGCTATAATTGCTTTAACTGTTAAATAAATAAATCATTCATTATTAGTATCACCAAAGACTCAGATACTTAAACTTCACAAATATCTTTTCTATGATATGTCTATAATCCTGAAGGCAACAGTTCTACTTCTGACTTGTAATTCTACTCAAAAAGGTCACGAGAATGTCTCTGTCATGTCTTCCTTACATTTCAGTTACTTTTTTTAACTTAAGTATATATTGTTTTGAGACAAATACTTGCATTAAGATAGATTCTTCCTTTGAAGGAGTCAAAGGATGTTTGAAATCATGTACCATTAAGAAAAAGGCCTGGGATACAGTACTGCAACCAATCAATCACAAGGAGTTCCAGTAAGGTCAGCATGGGTTAACACAGGTGCAAGGATGAGCAGTATCTGGCTGCAAACCAATCCCATTAACAATATTTTACAAACTGTAGTTTTAAAATCCCTCATGCAAACAAAACCGAAATATTTACTTGAGGGCCAAGCAAAATAATTTTGATTTTAAAAAGCTATCAGAATACTAATTTTAATACAAGTCATAGTGTTCCCTATGGCTATAAAAGATAACAGGTATTTTCTTATTGTGGATATAGTTCAATTGATACCTCACCTCTCAAGATTTGCTCCTTCTAATATTTTTATATTAATTGTTGCAAATATTAATGAATTACTCAGTAGAATTTGTGGCATAGTTATTGCATCAACTTCTTTCCATTAATGGTGATAAGAAGGAAGTACTAATAACCCTATTAACTAAGACACAACAGCTCTTCTATGAATCAGTCTCCTGATTAAGAAACCATGCCATACATCTCAAACAATACAGTTTTAAAACTATCCAACTCTGTAGCTTTTAATCTATTAGATCAGATCTCTGTTGATAGATATATACTAAAATCTGAGAATAGAGTCACGGCATAAGATTCTATTAAATTTCCATAATGTCAGTAGGCATCTTCATTTGCATAGTTATTGCTTTGTTGGGGAACTAGCATTTGTTTGGATCAATTGTTCATCTTGACAGAGGAGAATGGTATGTGTAAGGAAGGCCATTATCCACAGATCTAGAAACAAGTGAGACTCTCTCAATGAATAAATTTATGAAGTAAATAAAAACCAGCTATTGTACTGCAAGTCTGAATAAAACAAAAGAAACACCCAGTATTTTATCATGCTTTCACACAGAAATTTTCATTGGAAGTAATGATGCTAGTTGTCAAAGAAAAGTATTTAGGAACCTAATACAGAAACAACCATACCTGAAACATATATAGCAAATACACCCTGCACAGAATTGCATAGGCCAAAGCAATGGTAGTTTGTTATTTTTTTATCCCAGGACTTCTCTGAATTTCAGTTTTCTTTGTTTCTTAAAAACAAAGATCCTTTACTGTATTTATGACCTCACAAATTTCTGTGGTTTCCAGATTTGAAAAGCTTCATTTTCTGACACTGTTAACACAATAAGGCATGCAAAACCAAATAGGCCACATCTTAAAACATGAACCATTCAAACTGACACCATTCAAACTCTGAACTGCTAAGCATAGAGAGAAGAGTAGATAGCAAAATAGTTAAGAGCAGACATAATCGTCCAAAAAAGCTTTAGAGTGAACATCTAATCACTTGAATACACTGAAATATGAGCAAAATCAATTATCCATAATATTCTTCAACAGCAGTAAATCACATCTGTGCTTTCTGTAGTTACAGAACCCCATGCGCACTTCTAAATTTTCTGAAGATTTTTCCCTAAGAGTCGAAGGTGCGTTCTTTATCTTAAAGTGTAATTTCAAACAAAAGCAATCACAACTTCACACTTGAGAGAAACCGGCATTTTTCCTCAAAAGAATAAGCAGAGGATTAGGATATAAAACATGGTTTTAGTGAAAACACAAGCAAGATATTTTATTTTGCAACTAAGTAATATATGTTAGGTAAAGATAATAAGAACATGGAAACTGTGGGATACTACCATCTAGAGGTAAAGATAATAGAGAAAAAACAACATTCAAGAAGAAATAAAATCACTAGTGTGAACAGCATAAGTCATAAGAAATCATGTAGATTGCATTGTATTTTATATCTTAAGAGGTAAACCAAACGAGGAAGTTAAAGAGATAGCTTTTATGATTTTTTCTCTAAGTAACCAAACACCAGTTCTATTTCTACAGTGCATTTGATTTGACCTGCTATCATCAATAAAGAACAGATTATCTTTAATCAAGTATCTTCCTATTTTAAACCTATTCTCATCCTAGGGGTGTCAATACATTTCACCACCTATCGAGTCAGATTGCCCAAGAGATCACAATATACCTGAATGGTTTTTGAAAAACCAAAGAGTAGTAAAAAGCTATGCACAAAAAAGTATGTGGTTTGATAGGCATTTTCAGACCACCTCACTATTTGTGATTTGTTGCAAATGACAGTAAACTCCTTTGTAACTTCATGCAATTTGGCTGAGATACTGAAGCACAATATCTCACTATTTCTGTGCTCTACTCACACCTGTACTGCAATTTCCATCTGCTTAGACACCTCTTTTTATTATAAGAAATTTCTATCTCTTTAGTTCACTTCTATTTTCCCTTTGGTACAGATCAGAAGTACAGATGTTCAAAATCGTATTGAAGGAAATCAAAGTAAATTTCAAAATAAATAAATACATGTGGAGAATCTGTTTTGAATTCACTACTTGCTAACTGCAAGGAGAGTACTACTAAGCATGGAAACACTCATGGGTTTTCAACAAAAAAATTATTCATGTCATACAGTCAATCCACATCATTTCTAACTAGTCATGGCTTAGATGATCCTCACAGGTTCAACATGGCATGTAACACGTAGCTCTTTCTGTCACTTCACTGCTTTTCAGACCCCATGGCATCTTGATAAGATCCTTTTCTTTAACTTCTCCCAGCACTACCATAGTACTCTGAAGCTTGCACCAATGCCATGGACTTTATCCCTTATCCAATCTGTTGCTTTTAAAATCTGTTCTACTGCCTGCTCACATTTCCCCTTCAGCAATGATGAACTACACTCCGACTTTCTCTGCTTCTCACCTCTCCTTCACAAAAGTGAAAAGGAATTTAGGTAAGATTCTGGTAATGCAAATGCTTTTCTTAATTCTGCAGTTATTTCCATTTAGCCCTCTTAGCCACAGCTCCTGAATTGCCCAGTCTTCATAATGCCATTTACATGATGTGCTAATTACTTCTGCTCTTTGAATATCCTTTCATCACTACCTTGTCTTTTCCACCATCACTCACTCCCCATGTCTAATCATATCTCCCGTTTATATTTTTGTACTTTTGACTGTGACTAAACACTTTTAGAACAATCACCTCTTCCTTTGACTGTGGTTTACTATTTCAACTGATGCCATGGCATTAGACATATAAACTATAAAACTGTAGACTCATTAAAAATTATTTCTGAAAGACCTTTTCTGTGTAAAGTTAAGAATTGTTCCTACCCAGAAAAGAATAAATAAATAAATAAATAAAATTTTCCATGTAACCACCCATTATTCCTTAACATTTAATAAATATTAAGGAATGTTAACAAACATAACATTTATAGGTCTGTATTAACTTTGTCTTATATGTATAACTTACCATTCTTACGATTCCTCTAAAACTTTACTACTACATTAAAGAAACACTGCATTCCCCCAAGTTATTACACAGGTACTTCATTTTGTTTCATTCCACCCTGAGATGTATAAATCCATTTCAACTAATCTGTCTCCTTTTGGTCAATAATATTAAAATGTTTATCAACACTTTCCCATGGTTGTACTCTTCAATTGTTGCTTAGAAATTAAGTTTCTGGAGCAAGGGCTGTATATCTGATAACACTGCAATCTTCTCAACAGGCAATAATAATTAAATCATCCTGGCAACCAGAAGACAATCATCAAATCTGCTGGCCTCAAGTTTGAAAATCAGGGGGGAAAAATGTAGCCTTTTCTTCATTATCTCATGTGGATAGTTTCTGCATCATCTGTAACTTCTGTGGATGCAGATGCAGTTTGTTAGGCTGCATTCAGATTCCAAACTCTGCATTGTCAGACAGAAGATACACTTCAAGAACAACTGAAATGAAACAGAAATGAGAATCTCTACCTTAGTGGCCTAAACTTCATGTTTTCTCCCTTAATGAACTTATTGGTTTCATCAAAGGTGATAATAGATGAAAATTATTGCTTATCTAAGAAAAACAGCATTTTGAGTAATCCTGTATAGAGGACCCTTGTTCTTTATCCACAGCTTACTCATTTTCCAACTTGTCTTCTTAAGGAAACATATGAAAATGTGAAAATGCTGAAATATATATTTATTTTATTTTTTGAAATAAAGCTTTATTCTCTTTCCTTCATACATAATCTGTGGCAGTTCAGAGGCAGGACTGTTTAAAGTACAAAGTGATAAGCAGTTTGGGTAGGAAGAAATAAGTATTCCACAAGCTCTCTCAGAGCACTGACATTGGCCAAAGGAAGGGCACACACATGCCTTGAATTCTGATGTGGAGCTCACTGAGATGCTGCAGCTTTGCCCTTCCTAGCCTTGAAAGCATTTCCATTTTATCACCTTCTGTGGTAAAGCCTGAACTATACGAAACATTTTACTACTGTGTTTAATGACCTCAAACTGTCCCTCAAGAAATTTGTTGATCTCAGTTCTAGTCACATATATAGCTTGATTTTAAAGCTTCCCATGATACAGCAGCATTACAATTTTTCTTATTACTTAGAATTACTTTTATGAGTTATTTATGATTTTATCTATGGTTTACTTGCACTTGGTTCTTCGCTCAGTATATTTATCTAATCAATATTGAGTTTTTCTCATGCACTTGGTTAGCTGTAATACTGCCATGGGCTTGTCCATGTGACTGGTTATGGCATATTCTCAAAAGACAAACAGAACTTAAAGACTGGATGTTTACAAAGTAGGCTATAGTAGAAAACCCTTTGCATGAAAAGGCCACAGATTTAGGGCAACAGCAAGATGAAATGCCTGTTCCTTCCCTGCTCCTCTCAGTAGAGTGTAGACTGGAGCCAAGGGATGAACTATGCTAATATTTCTTTGCTATTTTCTGTGCAAACAGAACAGTTAGAACATTCTCAGATGATGATAAACACAATCCTGCACAGACAGTAATTGGAGAAGATTTTAAACTCTTCAATCCCCAGATTCAGCCCTCACAGGAAAGCGTAGGACTGTGGAGGGCAGAACAAAACCTTTACTCAATTCCATCTATTCTAGGATCTGGCTGTTGTGACTGTGGCTTTCCAAACCAACTCTGTATCCTCTGTAATACCGGAGATCAGTGGTACTGTTCCTGAGGAAAAAAAATGCATAAACAATGTTCTGATATAAAGAATGTTTCCTAAAATGGCAGCTTCTTATTGTCCATATGCTTCCCATTCCAGTGATGCCACCTGTTTTCTTGTCTTACAAGATTTCACTAATGTTCCAAAACACAGAGTGTCCTGTGAATAGGCATTTTACAAAATATGGCTCCCTCTTCTAAAAATGAGGAAGGAGGCCCTAACAAGCTTTGCAGTTAACTATGGATATGCCATCTGCCTACTGATATGGTAGCACAGCTACTCAGCTGGGAGATGGAGATGATTATCATAACTAGCTATCACATAAGAGAAAGTTCTGAATTTCACTGTTCTGCTCAACTGGCCCTAGCAAGGCAAGAGCAGATTTCCACACCTATTTGGCCCTGTGGTGCAACAGGTAAGCCACTAAGCTTGAGGAGAAAGAACAGAAACACCTACACTCTGAGCCTTGCACTTAGGAGCCATACTTCCTTTATTCTGTATCTTCCTCTAATGTATAAAAAAAGCCAGGGAACAGGCAATTCAATTGCAGGTCTAGTCTGCATTCCCTAATACCTAAGCTGATTTTGCTGCTCCTCTTCAGCCCTGACTTGTGCACTTAAAAATGCACAGTCTAATGTCAGCAAGAAACTTTGAAAAGGTCAGTGGTTAAGTAAGCCTAAAACTTACTTAAGAGGAGCGTCTCCAGCAGGTCGAGAGAGGTGATTCTACCCCTCTACGCAGCCCTGGTGAGGCCACATCTGGAGCACTGTGTCCAGTTCTGGGCCCCACAGTACAAGAGGGATGTGGAGCTGCTGGAGAGAGTCCAGCGCAGGGCCACGAGGATGATCAGGGGCCTGGAACATCTGCCCTATGAGGAGAGGCTGAGGGAGCTGGGCCTGTTCAGCTTGGAGAAGAGAAGGCTGAGAGGGGATCTAATCAGTGTCTACAAGTACCTCAAGGGAGGCAGTGAGGAGGATGGGGCCTCTTTTCAGTAGTGGCCACTGACAGAACGAGAGGAAATGGCCACAAACCTAAGCACAAAAAGTTCCACAGGAACTTAAGGAAAATTTTTTTTGACAGTGAGGGTGACAGAGCTCTGGCACAGGCTGCCCAGAGAGGTTGTGGAGTCTCTTTCTCTGGAGATCTTCAAGACCCGCTTGGATGCAGTCCTGTGCCACGTGCTCTAGGTGGCCCTGCGTGTGCAGGGGGGTTGGACTAGATGACCTCTAGAGGTCCCTTCCAACCTTAGGCATTCTGTGATTCTATGATTCTATGAAAAGGTCAGTGGTTAAGTAAGTCTAAAACTGGAGACTACAGCACTAATTTAGGTGGCACATAAGGTTGATCATATCAATCTTTACTTGTGTGAGCAGGAAAAAAAATATTAAAATAATGAGAAAACTAATACAACTAAAGGAAAAGGAGATTTGCAGCTTCATGACCCAAACAATATCTAAATATTCTTGGAAACGACAAATTCCCATTCAGCATCAGGCCTGCAGACTAACACAGTCTCTCCTGCTCTGTTCTGTTCTATTCCTTACACTCTGATCATCATCCTCCAGGCTTTTTGCAAGTGGATTCAGTAATGTGACCAGGACATTTCACTCTCTCATTCAGAGGAAATAAAATTACAACATTTATTATTATTTGACTTGTATTTTGTTGCTATATCTTTATAATAATGAAGATAGAATCAAAGAATTGGACTTTATAGTTGACATGGAAGAAAGTTTGTGACAGTGTTTAGTTCCAGAAGGAATTCACTCACATAGAGGATTGAGGAAGGATTTGTTTAGATTTCAGTACTCCAGGCTTACAGAGGTGTAAAAAGCAGCTCATGTTAAAAAAATGATGTCAGACTGTGATTTGTGCCATGCATAATGGTGCAAGAAGGTTTTATATTCAAGCCTTGGAAAGATAATTTCCCACCTTGCGTGCAGTATATACCTTGGTTTGGTCAGCTAAATAGGATTTGGTATAATTCATACTTGGAGTCCTGAGGCTTGCACACACAAATAAATCAAAACAAAACTCAAACTAAAAAGCAAGCTAAGTCTAACAGTAAGCCAAAACACTTCTTTGCATGTGCATTCTAAAACAATTGCTTACAAAAGCAGATCTATTTTCGCTATTCTAAAACAAAATGTATACAACACTAATCTAAATGGTCTCTACATTCTAGAAATTTCACACCAAAGTGAAAAAAAAAAAGATAGGGTACATCAAGCACACACGCATTACAAAAGCATGAAATGTGTTTTTATAGTCTCATGCTTTCATATGGTTTTCCAAACCCTGACAAACCTGGCTCAGAATGGTGTTTCTTTTTCGGCAATGGTTTGTCATCAGTTATTGTACCATTCACCTTTTTCTGCTGGTCCTCCCATGTAACTTCTAGCATAAACCAAAAAAAAAAATCAGAAATATTATGTAACTTACATTAATAATGCACCTAATATCATTTGGGACAAACTTGATGTAAACAATTATCTATCATTTCCATGTCAAAAATTTATTTTAGTTCTTTAATTTCAAGGCCTGTGGTGAAAAGAATTAGTCAGTATCATAAATACAGAACAGAACCCACTACGTATAAGTTAATATCTATGTATTATCTACGTGAATATAATCTACATGATATCTACGTAAATGTTCTCTCTCTGTGTTAAGACTTAGCAATTTGAATTGAAAAACATAATGTTATTTGCACGTGTTTATTCCATTTTTACAAGATAATATTTTATATTCTATGGATACTTATAACATTTTTGTACTGTTATGAATTAAAAAAATACATTCATCAAAAATATATTTGCAAAAAAGGCTTTGCAAAGATATAATTCAAACTCTATACTCTGTAACCAGTATATCTGACTTAACAGCTCAGTAGAAGAGCTATGAATAGAATCATGTATACCTGGCTCCAAAAAGAAAATTATTTTTCTAGATTATTAGATATTTTTAAACTACAGCTTAAGTCTCCATCTTTAGAAAATTAAACTAGGTGGTTAGCATAACATTATAGGTTTTAGATCTCTTGTTACCTCATGTCAAAACTAAATCTGGCCCAATCAGCTTGCAGGTTTGTAAACTTCATATTTATTTTGAACACTTGAGAATCTGTTTGTTTTGCTGATTTCAGAAAGGACAAAAGCTTCTCAGAGGGGTATAATCACATATGAGTACAAGACGGGTAATGTAAAAGAATATGATTCATGTAGAATACATTTTCAATTTTGTAAATTCAGAATCAACTGACATAAAGTGATACTATTCCAATACACTTCACTTTTTAGTTTTAATTGAGGAGGAATGAGTACCTGAAGTAATCTTATCTGCGGCCTTCTTATTTGTTGCTTTTCCATAACACTTCTAAATGTGAAGAAGATATTACCAGCGATTTTTTGCATTTTTAAAAAAGATTCAACAAGTTGGAAGATATATTCTACAAGTTAGAAGATATATTCTACACGTTAGAACTGCTGGAGTAGGGGGGTTGCCAAGGAGAAAATATGAAAGATGGATGTTGCATTCTAGTGAAGAAGACACTTATATGTACGGAAATCCTGTGCTGTGGTCCTGCCCCAAGGATGGTATAAGCATCTTCTATTTAAGTCACTGAATACAGTGCATAAACTGCACCAGTGAGAGAAAGCAGTAGAAATGAAAAATGAGCAACAAAGGTCTAAAGGTGTTTTGCTTCTGCTTTGGCAAGGGGAATGTATTGGTCTATGAAAGGCCCCTCAGACAATCAGTAATTACACTGCGCCCAACATAAAATACAAGAGCAAGTATCAATATTATAATTAATGACACATTCAGGAACAAATTACTTGTTTTCTTTCCTCCACAGGTTTGTGTAACTCATCCTGTAGAATCTGACGAACCTCTGAAACACCAGCTTTAATACTGCAAGGACATCTACAGGTGAAGTAACAGGATCTGTGCTTCAGATGAGCTGTGGTTTGATTTTTGCATATGTAGTTTGTAGTTTCGCATATGAAGAAAGAGCATAAGATTTTTGCATAGTTTGAACTAAATGAAATCACTAAATCTCTTGAAGTTTCTATTAGTTGAGCTTAATGCTCAAATTAATCATACCAATACTAATAACAGCTTGAGCAGATTTACAATTGTTTTCAATTAGCTGAGCTGTAATTTGTTTTCCTCTATTCTTCAGTGAGTATTCACAGAAAATTCACAAGAAATTTGTCCAGGTAGGTCCTCACTATGGCTCCCATACAGACATAACTAAATATTTCCATATTACATGTCCTAGTAAAAACGATAGCAGTTAAGGATCAGATTTTCTGATGCTCCGAATTTATGCTCAAGGAAATGGAAACAATTGTATACAGGATTCTAATCTCAGGAAGATATATTACAATAAATGCTAGATGTTGCTACGTATAAAATTCACATTTCTGAAACTGACATTAACACAGAGAAAGATCCAATATATTCAGAATTTGTCAAGGGTAAGTTTCGCGGATCATAATTGTGGTGAGAAATCTCGCTGAAAAGTTTTTGTCCTATCTCTTCCTCTTCCACATGCAGCCTGCTTTCTGTCAAAATTCCACTTAATTTACCTAAGTTCCACACATATCCAGAATATGCATTTACTCGTGGCAAGATCTACCTTGCCTAACCCTGTGCCCCATGCTCTAGGTGTCCCTGCTGGAGTAGGGGGGTTGGACTAGATGATCTCTAGAGGTCCCTTCCAACCTCAACCATTCTGTGATTCTGTGTGATTCCGTGATTCTGTGAAAGGTGGCTTTGATTTCTGGTGGAGTTGCTTGCATCAAGCACTACATAAGTGTCCATATAATGATTTTATCACACCATAGATACATATGCTGAAATGAAGACTTTGCCTTTGCAGTACTATGTGTAGCACAAAATAAGGAACTTCAAAAGGAACATTCTTTTTTCTTACACAAATCCAGAAGTCTTTTATTAGCTACATACAAAAAATTCCCCAATCTTAACCCAACCTCCTTTGATTTTAGAGAATAATCACTGCTGGAAGAAGATGGTGTTAGACGATGATTAGATCAAATACTGAAAATATTTGGAGCAAGATAAAAAGTAGGCAGAAAGTAATTTCAAGCACTGAATTTTGTCAGACTATATAAAAAACAGTCTAAGTATTAAAGAATATCAGGAGGTCAAGAGTGACTTTAATGCTAGTTTTATAGCAGCTTTAGAAGAAAGGACTTTCTCAGAGTTTCTTCTCAAAATCTCTATTTGGTTCTGAACCTAGAAACCATAGCTCTGTCAGTTATCAAAACCACTTATCATAGCCCAGAAGAAAAGCTTTCTTAAGCCTTACGATCCTTCTGAGAGTTAAGTAGCTTCATTTGTGTTTATGCTTCTTTCTTCAGAAAAATGGTTAAGCCACTTCTGGGTACTCCAAAGGTACTGCTGTGAAAGGGCTTGAAGTGACAAGCATGATGAGATAAATATCAAATAAAAATATGATACTTTATATATACAAATACATATATTATATAAGTACATATAAAGTTCATATATGTGGGATATATATAAAAGTACAACTCTTTGAATATTTAGCCTTAAAAAAGTAAAAACTATTATAAAACAGCAAAGCAACACAAATGATTTTTTATTTCTACACCAAACCGGATGAATGGGTAAGTATTTTCAGGAAGGGTTCAAACAACCCTTCCTCCATAGCTTTAATTATCCTCACAGTGCATCAAAGCTGAATTCAAATGACTTGAATTTTAACAGCAGTGAAGAACAACTCTTGGATTGAGCATGTCGGGCGCAGAAGTATTCAACATTAAATCAGGTGAAATGTTTCATTGACTTGGGTAATATTGCAGGATTTTTGGCTAGTTTTAGTTTTCACTTAACTGAGAAATAAAAAACAATGAGTTGATTAGATTTAGCCCAACATTTAATCTTTTCTTCACTGTTGTTTAATTCAATTTCCATCTTTGCATGTTTTTTCAAAGCTAAGAAGCTATGCACACAAAAGAGAGACAAAACAGTTTGGGGACTATTGAAAAATGTTGATGAATAAGCAAAATAGTAAATATCAGTGCTGCCCATATTCTCTCCAGTTAGTTAAGCATATACTGGTCTCTAAGGTCTTTTTCCCTCTTTTCTCTTTTTTTTCTTCTTTTTTTTTTTTTTCATTTTTCTTTTTCTAAATAGCCACTACTTATTCCCTTGTTTTAGTAAGAATATACAGAAAGAATCTACATATAACCATTTCCTAACTCACTCTTCTTCACAGACAAATGAACTCAATCTGTTTTCTGTCGCAAGATCTAGTTTTGATTTCTGTGTAAAGAAAGAAGTAAATTTCTTGAATACTTGAATTCCAAAGAATTTGGGCAGATAAGATAAAGAATAAGATTCCTGAGTCAGAAAGCTGCAGTAATCTGAAGCACTTTTGCAGCTATAAGGATTTGAGAGAGGCCCTGATTCAAGTTTCTTCCCATCAGTATGAAAGATACAACCAGTAGATGCGATCATTAGAATTTGTGCCACAGGGCACCAGGCCACCACTGTGAGCCCTGGTTTCCCCACGACAAGTCAGGATGTGACGTGGTTGTGTGCTATTCCCTCTTGAGAAGCACAGGCAGTAGAGTAGCTTGGGCGGGGGGTTGGTGCACTTCAGTACACCTAGAAGAGGTATAAATGCAGTATTTCTTACATTTATCTTTAGGCTATTCCACATGAAAAATACAGAAACAGTATATAGTAAGAATGGCGGTAGATGCCCAGTTTTTCTGAATTTCCAAGCACATCTGCTTAGCAGCAGCAGCAATGTTGCAGTTGAACAGGAATGATGCTGCAAAATGCAGAAACACAGGATGATGCAGCAAAATACCAACACGCTAATGATGTGTAGTTTTCTTCTGCAAATACTACCCCACCTCCTTTTTCTCCTCAGCAGCACAGACAATACTAGCCCCTCGAAGCTTAAAACTGTATCTCAACTACCCTGTGCTTGAAACTCTTTTTCATATGCTTTCTGTTATTTGATTTTCCATTTTTAGATTAAATCCACTCATCTTTTAATTCTTTTCAGTACCTAAACTTTCGGCAAACCATTCTTTATCAGTGCATTTCTAACTTTAGACTGTTAATTAGGTCATCACAACACGTCTTCATTTTTTCATTAGGACATACTTAATTCAGTCATCTTTTCCTGCAAATAAAAAATCCTCAGAACTTCTATTTTTAATGCTGTACGATGACTGCTTAGAAAGGAATCATATTCTTAATAATATATGGTGACAACTACTGCAAAAATGACTCAAAAGTGAGTTTGGCTAGTGCTTATTGAATACAAAGCAGCACAATAGAAAGCCTTTAGAATTTGGGGGATAAACTCTCAAAAGCTGAGAAATTATGGTTTGACCCAGATACTCAGGCAAAGGATACAAAAAGAAAGAATTAATTAGCAAAGACTTATTCTTTTTATAGAAAAGGCTGAATTCATGTTATCCAAATTATAATTTACAAAATTAAGTCCCTAAGAATCGGCAAGAGGCATCAGTCTGCAGAGTCCACACAGGCAGAAATATTCCCAGCAGTGTCAAACCTCTACTAGGGGAGGGCAAATGGCTTGAAGTTATGATACACGACTGGGGCCAGATGTACTGCATTATATCTGGATCCAATCGCTCATCTTACAGCACCAGCATGCTGCTGACAGCATTAAGACCAGCTTCAAATTACACACATCCAGCAAGGAAAGCTTTGGTCAGCCTGGTGCTGCTTCTACATCTTCAGCTGCCTCAGGAAAACAGGGCTGATTTTCCTTTATGCACCTATGACAAGAACTAGATTCTGGTTCAATAGCAGCAGAAAGGGAAAAACAGTTTTATACAGGTTTTTATATACATTTTATACAGGCTTTCCTTGACCAACCTGGAACAAAACCTCCAGTCTCCCCAGGTAACATTGTACCAGAAGACTGCACTGGATCTGAGGACACCATTTCTTAGCCTCTCCTGTTCACACAGTACAGTTCACCCAAAGGATTTTTTCTCCCACACATTTGAAGATTATCCAAAAGAATGATTATATGAGATTATATGATAACATGAGAGTTCGAAGCATTCATGTGAGATGTGGCAATCTGTATTTCCTCCAGAGAGTGAAATGAATGAATGAATGTGAGTCATCCTAAATGCTGGTAGATGTGGATGATACAAAGGCAGGGGCAGCATCTCTCCCGTGCCAGCGTTATGGTCAGATGCACAGCATATGCACACAGCTTCACATGAACCTAGTTTGCAAATTTGAGGTAAGTCGACAAGAGAATTTTAGGATCTGTTAACAGCATTTTAAACTAAATAGGTTGTTGTTTGTAAATGGCTATTTAAGCACTGTTTACATTGTGGTTTTAACTAATGTTAGCATTGCAATGAAGATTCTGATATATCTTCATTACTTATTGTTATGATTTCATCTTCTTTACTGATCTGCATATTCTGCAAAAAACTTCATTCTCTGGGGCTGCAGTGGGAACACATTAAAACAATTTTAATGAATGCCATTAGGTAGGCAATAAAAATATTGCCATACAGTTATATTTCATTCCATCATTACTAGTGTAACAAAAATTAGAGTGCACTGTAGGTTCTTTCTTTACTCCAGGAATATTTTCTTCAAATTGACTTAAGGCTGTGTTAATTACCTGTATCTGAAAATCACTTAACAAGCTGAGTCATCAAGTAGCAGTTTCACCTCATCACAATATCCAGTTGCAAACTCCACTGTTTCTGTTCTGTTCTAAAGTTTTATTAATGTGCTATACTAGTATATAATTATGTATGGTATATAATTTTATAGTGTCTGCTTATTTTAAGTAAACTACAGTTGTACTACCACTCAAGTGAGATCACGAGAGAGTATTAGATGCAATAATACTTAGTAAAGTGATAGTCCACTTTTAGCTAAAAATCAAAATATTACTGTCCAACCTGGCAAAACAATAGAAACACTTAAATGTATCAGATAAATCTGAAGAAAAAAATATAGTCAGTTAATGGTATATTAACTATGTGCATATTTATGTTCAAATAAATATTTTTAAATGTAACAGTCACTATCAGAACTTTCTTTCCAGGACTGTTCGGAGGAGGTTTATTTGGGTTTTGTATCTTCTCATCTGTTTTTAAAATATGGCAGTTTTGCTCCCTCTTCTGGTTGTATGCATGAAACATGTTAGAAATGAGCATGAACCAGCTGGCCTACTGGCTTATTACGGATGGGTATATTTTGAGTAGCTCTGGTGGGCAGCTCTACTTAGTTGTCCATTTGGTTAAGTTCTGCAGGCTTATGTTGGTGAGTCTGCTATATGCAGAGAAGGGGAGGAGAAAGCTTGGGACAGAAATGGAGAGACCACAAAGATATTTCTGTTTCATAGATCTCTGAGGCACATGTGGTAGGAGACTGGGAATCCAGCCTCCTAGATAAGCACTACTACATCCCTATTTTGCCAGTATTCCTTTTCCCTGGCATGGGCACTTGGCCTGCTGATGACCAGGCACTGCGTAAATGAACTTTTGGTCAGACCTGGTATGGCTATCCCCATGTCAGAAAGACAAGTCAGAATACCCATAAAATGCAATGATTAATGAATTTGGCAGCTATTTATTTAATAAAGCAGATGACACGTCATGGCTGATATATATGAGGAGCAAAATGAAAGCTTCTGCTCCACATCTCTTTTGCACAGTCAGTTTGCATTCCGAGTCCTCCAGGAGCCTGTGTGTGCTCCATGCCTGCAAGGCTACGCAAACAGCCTGCAGAGGCACCCTGCAGAATATCAAACCCTTTAACATGGTGTAGTTTTGGGGAGGAGGGGGGAGTTCTGACATATATACACATAAGCATATGTACATAAGACATACAATGTAGAAGTGGAAATTCATATACAGAAGTTTTGTCTACAAATTCTGAAATGTAACCATGATTCATAGTGTTTTTTTTTTTTTGATATCTGGAATGTAATGCTTATACCTCTGCTATGGCAATGTTTCTTTACTATGCCTGATAAACCTTTTTCTTGTTGATTATTTTTCTAGCGGTCTGGTTTGTGTACTACTTTTCATGCTCCCTGGATGATTAAGACCTTAAGGTAGCTTAATATTCGGGCACTTGAGCACACTTTCCCTTCACAGAGTGTAGTGTCTGCACTGAAGAGCAGTACATTTTCGTATTACTCAAACTTAAATTCACACATCGTCCACAACAAAACCCTAACGCTATTTCTCAGCATTAATTAAGAAACGTTAGATTTATAATCATACTTTAAAAGAGACAAACTGACACCACACTGCAGTGTAACATTTTTAGAAATGCTACTTTATATTATGATATTCCAAAAGATGCCACCTCACATTCTGTATATATCAGTCCAAGTTAGTGCTATTTGGGGTAATTTAATAGTTAGGCTCTTTCTCATCTGTCATATTTCCAGGTCTAAATTCATAAAAAGGTTACTTATACGTAATTTCAGCTGCACATATGATCCTGAGTCTGGAGAATTTGTATCTTATAGGTGCTTTATGTCTTCTTCAGCTTTTTTGGTTGTGTTTTTCTTTTGCTTTAGCATTTTCTCAGAATGAAAGATTACAATGATGTGCCTACAACTACAGCAGTCTCAATAGCCCAATATGTTACTTAAATTTAACTTTGCTTGAATTAGAATTTAATTAAAATCTAATATTACTCTCCCTAAATACTCAGAGCACATGTAAATATGTTAGGTACTCTCATAGCGCACAGAAAACACATGTTCAGTATCACTCTTCAGGTAAAACTTAGAAGCAGCTGTGGTCCTTAGCAAAGCCTAGATCTTAGTCAGAGGAACAGACAGCCTATATGACATTTGCTTAGTATTTCAGACATTCAAAGCACAAGTCCCGCTGGCCAGGAATCCCAAACAGTCTTAGATGGAAGATGCTTAACTCACTCAGCAGGACCACAGATCCCTCTGGCACGTCAGCCACATCCTTGTCCTTAAAAAAGCGTATGTCTAATTCTGGGAGGAAGCTAAGCGGGTTCACTTTGGATCACTCCATTGACTAGAGTTCCTTAATTCTGAAAATCTGCATGTCAGTTTAAACTGTTTAGATTACATTGGACCTATGCAGTAAGCCTGGGATGCAGCATATGTCCAATCCTAGTGTTTCAGGCACTCAGAGTGTTGATTCTGCGACTGGGATATCCTGATTCAGCAAAAATAGAGAAACTATCCCATTTATTCTAAGTAGGCCACATGATTATATGTAAATTACATCGTCAGTAATAAAGTTAGTCATAAAAGAATGTTCTGATTCCAAGAAAGCCTTTAAAAACACAGTTGAAATATTTTTAAGAAGTAAAACAAAACATAAAATTGAACATACACAAAGGTACAAATTTTGACCTACTAGAACAAAGCAATGCACACACATGCAACAAATAAAAGTAAATAATTCTGAAACACTCACAATTCACTAATAATATAATCATTCACTTGCCTTTTCTCCCATTAATAGGTGGGTTTTGATGTTTTTCCTCATAATCTTTATGACATTGAAAACAGACAACGATGATTAACAACTGGAATGGTACTATGATTATCTACTTAACACCACAGCACACATAAATACTTCACAAACTATGTAAGCACAATTCCATGCACTATGCTTCTGCTATCACGAAACACACGCAATGAACAACACACACACACAAGCGAACAGTACAACAGATCAGAACAAAAGCAATAAAAAGGTAAGCTGCACTATAAGGAAAAGGCCAAGATCTAAAAGACCATTTCAGATGTAAGCATCTGAAGTGCAAATCTACAATTCCAAAAAGTTCTAGCTTTGCAGTTGCCAAATCTCCCTGATCAAATGTTATTCAGTGCTCATCATGGACATCCTGAGGGAGCCCTCAACCAACTCTTGCTCAGGGGATCCAGAAACTAAACAAAGTCTGATGTTAACCCCTCTGAGCAGCCTGATCTACCATGTATGGTGGACACAGGAATAACATACATGAAACAGATCTGGAGAGAGAGGAGGTCCCTATCTCCCAAGGGAGAACCCTTGTCCCCCTACTGTGGCCTAGAGCTGTAGCCTTGAGTGTGTTTTAACAATAGTGATCCACATCACACACAGGGCAGGGGATTCCAAATAGACCGGGATTTAGGCACCTGTACTTTTAAGGAGGGGTGATATTTTAGCCATAACCTATGCTTAGGTAGCAACACTTCCTAAAGGTAGTCCTAGAGGAGCATTTGCCACCACTGCTTTGGAGCATTAAATTTTCTCCATATAACTGGAACAGTAACCTCATCCCATTACCCTTTTCTGGGCTTCACTCCTTAGGCCTTGAAGTAGGAACTACAGCACCTAATTTTAGACATCTAAAGTTAGCATTGGATCTAGCCCCAAATATTTAAACCCAGAAAAGCTGTGCTGTGCTGCTTTTCCATATCCACCACAGTTGATGCAATGTCAAAGACAATTAGCAATAGTGATATTATTTCTGAGAAAAGACTTCAGGGACTAATGGAATTTGATCTATTAACTGTGCACATTTATGGGTTTTTTTCTGAGTCTTCTTTGAGAAAGAAACTTAAAAGCAGAAAAAAAAAAGATGGTTGAAGAAATTTCTAAATATCTGAATGTCTTGGAAGCTGCATGAAGTCTCTTTTCTGAAATTAGAATGTAAAGTCCTGTATTTTATTCACTTGGTATCTGAGCTTGTTTTTAAAATGTTTTTACTTGTTTGATGGAAGAAAAATGGATATCTCTAGATCTCCATCTGTCAGTACATTAGATTCTTTATTCTATCAACTGAAGTTTCTTCTCAGCAGGATAAGGGACATTATGGAAAATACTCTAAGTACTTCAATGCAGTACACTTTCCTACTATTTTATTCAGCATCATTTGAGTGTCTACTCAAACTAGGGATGAAAGAGTGTCATGCTGCAATAATACTTAATTCCTTGTTTGTCAAACGTACCAATGAGAAAGCAGAGGGTACCATTTCAAAGATGTGTCAATTCACCTAGATTTAGTAAGGCTTAACCCAAACACAGCCAGTATATGACAAGTAGAATACTTTCATAAAGAAAGATACAAAAAAAAGTTAAATGTTTTTTGCAGGTTGATATGCTGTATTGAATTTGTCTTATTGTGTTGAATTTGTCATGTTCTCAAATGAAATTATATGATTATTGTCTGGCTTTTCATTTGTAATATATTTACACACTGGCTGGCAAAGCTTCCCTACATGCTCAGGGGGAAATATTTCTAAAAGAGATAAGCACTTGTGGTGAGACAGACCTCCCTCGACCTCTGATTCCTGAACTCCAATATGCTTGTTTTCTTCATCTCCTGCTGCATTTGTATAAGCAAAGTATGAGGAGGGGGAAAAAGACAAAAATATGCATGCTTTATTACAAGATGATCAAATGAAAGATAAACATCAAACAAAAGATATTCACAATAGCAAACAAACCCTCAATCTGTGGCAAAATTTACTTTGTGAGTGAATCACAGATTAAATAAATACTTGTGTTATTAATATCTCCGGTTTACTCCAATGAGATCTTTCCACAAATAAAATCCAAAGATACATTTTTTTGCAAATATCTAATAGAAATGAAAAACCTGAGGTAGTTTTGTGCATTATCCCAAAGGCAGTCTAGTAGAAATGCTAACTAAGCTGGTCTCTTTATTTTGTTGTCAAGCGCACATGACAAGGAGTCACCCCGTGCAAGCGCAAAGGTAGCTCAGATTGCATAGTCACTACCACAGTAACATACACAGAAAAAGCAGGTGCAAAGAAATGTATCTTGCTTTTATTTTACTGTTGACTAAGTCACCAGGTTCCTTGTCAAGCTCAAGTTAACCCAAGTTCCAACGCTATAGGATATATATGTGATCACATTCTACAGAACAAACTACCTGTAAGCTATATTTTTTTACAAACATGTCACAGGATTTTTCAAAATACAAAGTCACAGTTGCCACAATATGAGAGATTTATGGTCAGTGTGAATACTGGTTCTCTGCAGTTGCATTGTAATAGTCTTTCTCCGTATCCCATCAAAAGATTATAGAGGACTGAAAAACACAATAAAATCTGTTCTCATTTTGCAAAATTATGTCTCATTTAACAGAGATAGCATGCTGTGGATGAGACAAAACTCTTAAAATAAAAACCATGTCCTTCTAGCTTCAATAGTAATTGCATTTTCTCATCATTAGGGTATCTCAGTAATTCGTGTTCCTTACTGCACACAGTGTGTCAACATTACACTTGACAGTATAGCTACTTTAATTTGACAGACTTGTAATTGTATCTGACATATAAAACCTGAAGGTATGGCTGATAGCTATCCCTGATCAAAGCTAGTCACTAATCCCCTGTTCATTCTATCTGTAGGTAATTTATTCTAGACTAAGAGCATCCAAACCTGAAATTAAGAGGAGACAGTTAAGCAGCATTAATGCCAGCTTTAGCAGTCTCTGATATAAATTGCCCAAGATACCAAGATATGGTGAGATCATGTAGCTGAAGTCTATATGAAGGGTAAATCTTGACTGAGCTCTACCACTAGCTAGATTTCTGAGTACTTCATTTTTACGCCTAAAGTTTTTGCAACAGTTTTGTCTGATTTTTGGTTTAGCTGGCTGGTTGATTTTTTGTTGGGATAAAATAAAGAGAAGCTGCATTTATTTTTAAGAGGAAAGTGAAAGATATATCTCAAAAAAAAGAACAACCACAACAAACTTTGATTAGTAATTAACAGCAAATTGAAGGAGTTAATATTGAATACTGTCAAGACCTCTTCACGGTATTCTATTTTCATTAGCAGCAGCACTCCATCTACTTCTATCAAGGCTAGTAAGAACAGAGAAACAGACTCTAGCCATACATAAGGGAAAAGAATCTTGTTAACGCTTAAGAGCTATAAATTTTACAATATGCACTTATCATCTATACTGCTAATTATAGAGAACATGTAAAGGGTGTAATTCCATTCCAATAGAAAAAACAAGCTCTTCTTAATACTGCTGTTTTTCTACAGATGTTAATTTTAAGCAAAATGCCTCTAGCTGTAGCACAAGCTGAAAACATACAAAACAAAGTTAAGGTAAAAAGTAAACATATTGTGGCATCTCAAAAGCTGCAGTCTGACAGAAACCTCAAGTGTTTCCAGACTTCTTCAAATCTTTTTTTTTTTTGAACATTTTCCAGTCATCTTGCTTGAAAATATAATAAATTAACAAAAAATTTTTAAAAATCTATCTGTATATATATATATGATACATTCTGGCCAGATAATATAATTAAATGTCTTTAGGAATATCCAGTCTCTCTTTTAAACAGGCAAAATCAGATCCTGGAAGCAACAGAGCTGTGGTATTAACCAAATTCCACAGGAAGGAATTAACTGAAATTTGATGACTATAAAAGATTTTAAGTGTGACACAGCTAAAGATATGTGAATGTTCTCCAACTGCGTATGTGGGACACTGACAAAATACACAGGTCAATGCACTAGTGCCTCAAACAGTTTTTCATAGCTACCCGCAGGCTAATTTCTTAAAAACAAACCTCTCTATGGTCTTTAGAAATAGGTCATTCTGGAATAACCCGGAGCAAAAGCCTGCAACCACATAACACAACTCACTATATTAAATTTACCGCAAACCAATGCCTTTTAATTCCGATCCTAATCTGGAGAGCAGTTACTCAGAGCTGTCTTTTTTTTCCTGCAGGTTCTTTCCCTTCCAGTTCTATGCCCATAGCATAAGCACGGCAACAATACATTGCACTGAGGGCTGCAGTAGAAATAAGTATTCCCAATTGCAAAACACTCCTTTATTTCTATTTGATTCCCAGCTTTTTTCCTACTTGTTAAAAAATGTAATGCAGTTCTAACCTTGTAACAAATACAGAATGTAAAGTTTATGAACATTGAATGAGAACAGTCTAAGAGCTACAAACATGGAGTGGTTTCTTTTTCCGTATTTCACAGAACTGAGATGACTCCTAACTCTTTTTTGTCTATAATGTATCTATTACTAACTCTTTTCTTCAGTAGCATTTTAACTTCATCTGGTTGACATTAAAACACTGGATTTCAAAATCAGAAAACTTAACCTTCAGAACATGTTCCCATGGAATATCAAATCCTATCTCTCATTTTTAGTTAAAGATATGTTTTAAATAATGACAGAAAAGACTACTTATTTGGGAAAATGTTTTCCAGTATGGTCATATGAACTTACTTTGTATTTTGACAACTCTTTTGATTATCACCAGAATATACAACAACACATTGGCTATAAAGTTTTCAGGTTTACTTGCTGCTTTATTTTCTTTACTATTATTATTTATATTGGCTGTAGTCAGTCTACTAAATATCAGTTGTTACTGGCACTTCACCCAAAATATTTTTTGTAACTAAGTGCAATAAATTGCAGTTAAAAATAACAATTATTCACAAATATCTTTAATCACTGACAAAAGTTAACTAATTTTAAAGAAAATGATGATTGTGTGAAAGCCTTCAAAGTATGGGTTGTATTTTATAAATTACAGTGTTTCACATCTTTATTTGAACAAAATGTACATGAAGTGTGTCTATGTATTGTAGCTTCAGTCTCTGATGATGCTTTGATTGTATGTTAAAATTCTAGCATCTATCCATTTCACAATTTTCTGTAACCTAGATTTACCAAAAGACTACACTTAGACAAAGAAACAGTAAAATATTATTCAGTTTCTCAAGTCCAAGAAGTACTTACCACAGGAAACAATTCTAGAATTCCTATAAAAATATTCTTTGTGTATTTATTATATTTTTCTATGATGAGCTTAGTATGCAAATAAGTCTGCTGGTCACTCTCATGAAATATGGCAAAAATATGCAGTATGTCACAATTGCTGCCCCAGAGAGCTCACAGTCTAAATAGATATACTAAGCAAAGAGTAGGGAAAAGTGGTAAAACACGAAAGCATATATAACAATGATAGCAAACAACATGTGATCAGATGCAATTAGTTCCTGAAACAGCTACGTTATAATTTGTATAAGCATTTCACAACACATAAGACAACGGAGAAATGTATATACTAAAGTGATGATCTGAGAGTTTTCTTTTCATGAAATTTTGATTCTGAGATGCAGATAAACACCATAAACATTGTAAATACTAAAAAAAAATCTGATGGGACAGATACAATTTTACTACATATCTTCAGTGGTATAGCCAGGGACTGCAATTGATATCTTACAGATTGTTAGGAAGCAACTTAAATAGTTCTAACTGTATAAAATAAAAGGGGATATAATTTCAAGCAGAGTTAGTATCACTTTTTTCAAAAGATTGTCTTGATTCAAATAATTTTTGCTTCCATGTAATTTAAAAATTACCTAGTAATTCATTGATTGCTTTAGACAACTGTATTACATTGTACATGCAATACTGTAATAAAAATATGATTTTGATTAAACGCATGGTTAACACTAACCATGCCAAATAGCCTTAAGTGCTTAAATTCAGATATGTTCCTAAAGAGTGAATCCTGAAAAGAGAAATGTAAATGTTTATGTTAATTGGCTTCAACTGAACTTGAAATAGTCATTTGCAGCAGTGTAAATTTTTAGTATTTAAAGATCAGTATATGTCTGGGTACTTTTTCACTTATGGTAATATTCAGATGATATTATTTGTTCCCTCTTTTTTATGTAAAACCCTCTAACAATTATGAGCCACAGACGTGAATACGAAAAAAGAGTGAAGAGTGATCACAATAATTCAGGCTAAGTCTATGAAATCAAGCAACATCAATTGCAGTTGGGTTTATTTTTGCCTATATGCCTCTCAAAAAGGCTTTCAGGTGAAAAACAAACCCTCCTTTATGTACAGACCTTCATAAGGTTCTATCTCCTTGTCTCCATTGTCTAGGGAAAGTAACAGAACAGAAACAAAAAAGGGAACCAAAGCACAGGGGTTAAAAACAACAGAAGTTTTATAAAAGATACAATATACATGTTCAGAAGGACTTAAAACAAAAACAAACAAGCAAAAAAAAAATCAAAACGGAGTGTATATGGCCATTTAGACTGATTTTGCACAATGCATAGATACCAGAAGTAGAAGAGCAACTGACTATCAAAAATGTTTTTCTATTCCTCTGTTTCTGAACATTTTGTAAATGTTTCCGCTGACCCATGCTTTTATGAAACACTGAAAATAACCACATTTATAATCAGTAAATCATGAATCATGAAATCTTGCTGACCTTTTCTATTTTAAGCACTATTACCTCTTTTCTTGTTCCTCCTGTTTCAAGGTGTAGAGGTTTTATATTACAATTTGTATTACAGTACACTGCATGTGAGTCCACAAGTGATCAACTATGCTCATAACTTCCAGAAGAGCCAGAGTTTTATCCCTAAGCAACATACAAAAGCTCATTTCCTGTGCCTGCTGAAGTCAATGACAAAACACCTATTGAGTTCAAAAGGAACAGGACCATGCTAAATAGTTAGTCCAGTTTGGTTCATATTTACTGTATTATTGATGATCACTGCACTGTTGATGACTTACTTCAATCAATAAATCATTGTAACATCTCTCATTGCAGATATTAAAACATACTGAAAGAAAATACTCTATAGAATACAAAAGTAATAGCAAATCTTGTTGTATGCGCAAAACCTCAAGAGCTTAAAGCTAAAATACCAAAAGAAAAGTAAATACAATCAATCTTCATGAGCAATTCTGAAATGTGATTAAGCAAATAAACATACACTTACTTCTCTCCAACGTCCCTTTTGGTGGGAGCTGTGGTAACTGCCTCCCCCTTCGCCCTACTACTGGAGTGCTTGAGGGGCTTGTTTGAACAGATCCGGTCCGAGGATGTGACCTATGAGACACATATCAAAAACAAACCATAGCCATTAAATGACAAATTCATCTCTAAATACCTGTAAGATCTGGCAACATTTATAAGAAGGTTGAGATCACCTATGACCTTTGCAAATCACTCAGTCCCATAGCAAAACTATTATCTCTTTTCAGAAAAAGACCTGGTCAAAAAGAGAAATCTCTCTCTGAATAAAGGAAATAAATAAATAAGTAAGCAAAGTCAAAATAAGGCTAAGGACCTATACGCTATTTGGTTGCTCAGTCAAGTCGAAAATGAATTATGTGTATATTTACATACAGATATAATAACCACATATGCATAAAATTAATTATGGGCCAAATTCTAGAATCTTTACTTATTTTTTATTTAATCAAACTTCCATTGAGTGGCAATGAGGTTATAAGGATTTGACTAAACAAAACAAAGTAAAAATCTGAGAGAGGGCCTGAGATTTGTTTTTTGATGTTAACAACTTCCACTTTTGAAAAGCAAAAGAGTCTGTAGTCCTAAAATAAGGAGAGGCTTTACTGAACACGGCTAGACCAAATGTACTCAACTTGTTATTGTAATATAGTTATTTAAGTTAAGAGTAATTTATAGAAATCTGCAAGTGTCAATCAGTAAAGATATAGTATTGTACTGAAACAGGAACAATACAGACTATGGCACAGTAAAATATATTCAGAGGAAATGGTGGTTAACATGGAAATTAATACACAAAGTTGGTACTGTCTGTTTAAAGAAACTTTTTTTTAAAAAAAATAGTTTCCTTTGATGTTTTTATGATGGTTGTTCCTTAAGCAATGTCTGATGAAGACAAACAAATTCTCATTCTGCAAGAAGAGAAGAACATGATAGTTATGAGGTGCTTTATGTGGGAAACCATCCCGGATCCCTGATAAATGAGAAACCACAAATGAATGTTGTTAAAGACTGTTAGTAAACAAATTACAATGGCAGCCACACCATTATATCCGCAGTAGAATATAAATAGTGTGTTGGCACTGAGGGGGTTAGTATCTATTGCTACCAGTGATCAGCTACGGATGACAGGCGGTATCAATTAGCTATTGGGGAAATAAGATGGTGAGCCGGGAGGGGGGCGGAAGGGGATTAGTCTGCTTGCGGTGTCTGTTTCACCTCGGTAAGGCGGGTGAAGGAGGGGCAGATCTTCCCGTCATTAATGAAGGCATCGACCTGATGAGGTTTGAGTCGGGACGCTCTGTGGATCGGGAGCGGGAGTTGGTCCGCTCCAGCACAGCACGTTGCTCGGTTGATCTGGATCTTTGATAGGGCTGTCTAGCTGCTGCTTCGCAATTCCTGTAATGTTAGTCAAAAAGCAGCTCAGTTGACCTGGGGCTTTCCTAATACTCAGAAAATATGCTGCGCGATATTGGTTTGGAGAGAATCATTTTGTTATGTACATTTTCTTTTTTGGTAAATTTTCTGAGTTCGCTTCTTGATAACATACGGTTTTCTTTAAAAAAATGTATGCTTTCGCTTGTTCAAAGAAAACTCTTGAAAAATGGGCTGAAATGTTTCCAATGTCTCTGTAATGACTATCCATGCAATAGTCTGTTTCCTGACAACATCTGGGTAAAAACATTGTTGTTTTGTTAATTTATCCATCCATCTTGGAGGAGAAAATAGCTGACATAATAGTAACTCAAAGCTATGTTTTTCATTTTCCTTGCACATTTTTACTTACAGGAATAGATTTTGGAGTCTGTTATCTTTAGAGGTAGTTCTCATGATCAAGGGTTCATAGGCATAAACTCCATAGCAAAACCCATCAAGCTCAGATACAGCTAGATGCAAGTTGCTGTTATCTGTTTGTATTATTAAACTCATGGCATATGCCAAAATATAAGCAGGCTCTAGTAATGGATCCGTACACAGTATTCAGACTACAGTTAGATGGAAAGCTACAACATCACCCACACTTGCAGAGGTTCCATCAACTAGATAGTGTGTTTTTCATATACTTAAAAAAAAAATCTTCTCACCCTCAGCTCAAAGAACACTGCCAAAATAGCAATGGAAAAAGTCAGCATTAGAGAAGCAACAGGGAGAAATTGAATCAAATAAAAGTGAACTTCTGGCTTGACCAATTTGGTCTTCTACTCTCACAGGTAGTCATGCCACTTCTTTCGGAAACTAATTCAGTCCCACCTCTCATCAGAATATAATTGCTCTATTTGCAAGGAATAAAATTTACAACAAATATATAAGTTCACCATAATTTTAAAAATAAAATGTATACCTTAATGGAACTATTTACTATGTTTCCACTCTTTCAGCTCTGCTTGAGTAACTGAACAGTTGTAGAATACGAATGATGAACACATAGCCTTTAGGTCTTTTCTTGAGCTAACTCACTTATTTTATAATGAAGTCAGTTAATACAAGGAGTAACTGGATGGTAATTTAAGTATCACATAAAGCCAAATTTTAATTAGTATCAAAACAGAGACGTATCATTATGAAGAGTCTTGCGTTATTAACAGCATTACATTTCTAAGAAGCCACACAGAGACAGAATAAAGTTTTCTCTAGGGCTGCTAATTTTGCTGAATGCGTTGATAAAACATTCATTAAAATGAATGTCACTTCATGCTTTCCATGAGGTAGTAATTGGGTTCCCAGAGAATTTTAAGAACTCCCACAGACAGGTTCAGAATAATGCCATTCACCAGAACCTACTTCTACAGCTCCGAACTAGCAAACACACCACAGCAAGACACGTAATTATATGCTGAAGCACTAAGGATTGGAGGAAATGTAAAATGAGCCTGGTACAAAACCACAACAAAATTACCTCACATTTTCTTCTACCCGTTCTGTTTCTGAATGGGAAACTTCGTCAGCAAAAACATCCACTGTTTCGCTTCTTTTACATTGTGGGCAAAGAAAGAAACATAGCCTTAGCTTTGAAATGGCTGTTGCTCAGCTTAGATGACCACTTAAGAGGGGTTTTAGTGCTATATTTTGCAAAAGAGAATATAATTAAGGTCTAGACTGAGTCCAACCCCCATCCAGTGCACTCATATGTACAAGACAACTCATGATCCAATACAGATTTTCTTTCTTTTTTTTGGCCTCTAGCATAGAGAGAGCTGTAATCCCCTTACTTATTAAAATAAGTTGGTGGTGTACGCTGCAGCAGGCGTGAGGCAGGAGCTGCCCAACATGGCCAGAGGTACAATTCCTTCTTCTGGGTATCCTCCTCTTTTCAGCAGCACTTAGGACATATGGAGGAACAAGTGAGCAGCCACCATAGAATTCATGCACGTGCTCTGAGATGTTAAGCCTCTTTTCTATATCACTTCTAAGGCCTTATTCTCTTTAACAAATGCATAAGAAGTATTTTTAGGATACTATGGATCTCATCCATTACCTACATTGGAGGACAGGAAGGCATTTATATCATAAGGCCCAATATTAATGACATACTGTTCTAAGGCATTCAGAATACTCTGCAGAGCACAGAGCTGTTCTGTTAAGAAATAAATGTTGCGGAAATTTTATATTCAGCAGTTAATATTATATACATATGTGTAAAATATAATATAAGTAATATCTACTGCTGTTAGAAAAGCAAATAGGTGTTCCTGGAAGTGAAGGAAAACACGGTTTTTCGCAGCAAACCTTCTGCTTTTTGAACAAGTTGTGGCAACACTATTGCTTTTATAGATGGAAAGAATTAGCTGAAACCTGAGGTGAAACTGAGTCATTAACCCCTGGGTTATAGATTACATGTTGCAAACCTCTAGTATCCATGGAAAAACACTTATCTAGCAGTACAGTAACAAACAGCCTTGTATGTTTTTAGTTCTACTTATTTGTAAAACATTTCAACAGACAGATTTATTATGGTGTGGATGGAAAGAGCCATATTCTTTGCCCTCATATACTCTTTGTCTTTTCTATAGGGGAGACATGTGCTATAAGATCCAGTTCTTCAGAGATGACCTGTCCCCCTTTTATATAAAAAATACCACTCTAATAACCAGTTTAGACAATGAAGCTTGCCACCTAGCACAACATACAGCTACACAGTAATGTCACAATCCAGCCAGAGGAGGAGAGTGGAAATTCTAAAGCACATGAACTTCTTAAAGCAATGAACTGAAAACAAAATACTGTCCCTTTTCATGAGAGTTTATGTTCCCAAGTTATCTAGATCCACCTGAAAGTTACATCCAGCCTGATTATGATTCATAAAATATGAATTACCAATATTTAAAGAGGAAAAGATAATAGTCAAATAGTTAAATATTATTTAAATAAATAATTAAATAATAAAAATAAATAGCAATTAAATTTAAATAGTTATAATTATTTGATATCCACATAATGTCTTAATATATGCTAGCGCTTTTTATCATTGCTAACAAAACTTTTATTAAAAAATGCACAGCTAAGGAAATGTCAAAGAATGGTCTCTTCATTTAGTATTACCAACCATAGCATCCTCTGCCTTTGCTAGGGAAAACATTCATAGTTGGTGGTCTTGTCCCATATTAAAGTGCAGGGGATCTGAAAGCATAAATCTCCCATATGCTGAAGGAAGAGTACAGCAACAACCAACTATCTATCACTCTGAAGCTGTTTGAGCTCTCTCTAAGGCACCATGCAGAAAAGTTTTGTGAGTATTCAGCTACAGATTTATATTCCAAACCCATAAAAATTTATTTTAAAAATTTAGATGAGCCCCATCATATCCAAGAACTGCTGTAAATTCTAGTAACTAAAATATCTAACCAAAGACACCACAACATTTTATATTAACTACTGATTTATCTGCATTGCTTTCTATTCATATTCTGGAAAATTCCAAAGCTGCTTTCCCAATGCAGAAAGTAAGCATTTCTAATTTTTAATTTTTCAGATTTGTTACTTAACAAAAAAAGAGTATTTTCAACAAATGAATAAAATCATTGATCTAAACTTATGTATATAGAAAGTTTCAAAAAATGAACATTTTTGAGCAGTAAGCAATCATAAAAGCTTACAACATGAATATAAGTTGTTTTTTCCCAAAATAACTGTAAGTAGTTCATCTGATAACCCACAAAAAATATTCTTTTAGCTGGTTGCAAGGTAGGCTATGACATCATGCCAATCCAAAATTTAAAAGTATTTGGTTCTTGTAACAAAAAACTGAAGAAATAAAAATAGAATTGTAATAGAATTATGGTATACTACAATTCAGCTCCTTTTTTTTTTTTTTTAATCTAGAAACACTGAACACGGAACAAGGAAAATACAGGAATACATTTTCTAATGATCATAATTTCAAGCTCCAGCTATTATACAATGGTAATACCTGTCCGTGTCTGTAGATGGTTGCTGGATTTCAATCCTTGGACATGTTACTCTTCTACTAGCTATAGGAACTTTGCTGTTTAGTCACAGACACAAGATCGTCTGTTAGCATAACACAGATAAGCATGTCTGCAAACAAGTGAGATTTCTAGTACCAATGAAGCTTAATGAATCAAGAGATATAAGTACTGTAATAACAAATAGGAAAATGGGAAGGAGTTTTACACTGTTAAAGTATCAAGAGAAAGCGGTGACTGGCTAGCTTCAGAAGATCATCACTCACCTAAAAATATAAAGAAACTTTACATAAAATTACATGCTGCCATAGTTTTTAAATGCCAAAATGGTAAAGCTTTTAGGTACTATGGTAAAATAAAGCAAAAAAAAAGAAAGCAAGCACTTTTTTTTTCCAGCAATAGTCCAAACTTCTATACATGTAGTGTGTATATATTTATATATACACTATATATATGCACACACACACACACATANGTATATATAGACTATATATATGCACACACATATACATGCATGTGTGTGTGTATATTTATTAAATATATACACACACACACACATACATGCATGTGTGTGTATGTATATTTATTATATATATACACACATACATGTGCTCTATTGACACACATTATATTCTCGGGTGTGTGACAACTACCGGTATGTCTACATTAGAGTTACAGGAGAGACTAACCCATTCCATGCCAATATCTGAGCTGTTATGCCACTAGCTAACTCAGGCAACCCAAGCAGAAGACTCAGTCGTGCTCTTGTGCCTCAGGTGCCAAGCAGAGATTGCTAGAGGTGACAAAACTCCTGTGCTTAGAGCTTGCAGCCACTTTGATGACTCAGATGTAGACACACCACACCATGCTAACACATACTAGCACGATACAATTACAAGAATGCCAAGAGAAAGCACAAAATTTATATCTGTATAGATTTACTCTGCATAATATGTTTCCTCATCAATAGATAATAAAACAGTTTAGAATAGCAGTTGCCTGCTTAGAGCAGGGAGTTAGACCAGATTGTTTCCAGAGGTTTCCAGCAGTAAAGATAAGTGACTATTATATGATTCTATGAATGCAATGAGAGAGCTATGTTAGCCATTACAACCATCAAGTATCAATAAAACCTGTAAGCACTGTTGATTATCAAATATTTCATACCCTTTCTATCTGTAACATCACAGCCTCATGCATTCAAATCAATTCAAAAATTTCAAAATCAATTCAAAAAATTCAAAATCAATTCATGCATTCAAATGATGAATTTTGGAGAAATAGATAAAAAATAATAGTATATTTGAAAAAAAAAAAAACTAAAAATATGTAAGTATTGTTTTCCTCATAGAAAGTCCAAGTATTAACCAAAAAGAAAGAAGTACACTGAATACTGTAGAGAATAAGCCTTCACAACTTTCCAAACTTCCACTTGTCTCAAATCGTATTAAGAGCTGCATTCAAATGAAAGCCTACTTTGCACACTGATACCTTAACTTAAGGTATCAGTTTCCAGCATTTTACCCAAAGGCAATTTCTCAAAAAATGAGCCTTCTAGGCTAATGTTCCATATGCAGAGGTGAACCAATGAATACAAGCAACATATATATTGCCTTATGTCTTACTGATTTATCAGTTTTTCTTATTAACTTCCTAACATTAACATTTACTCATATTTTTATTTGATGCTTAAAATATGAAACATAGGAAGGTATTCTTTCACTACTGATTTAAAAAATCCAAGAGATGAGAAGTGTATCTTTGCTGCAAACTGCTATATGTGAAAAAACTGTTTTTGCATGGATTTTTCTGGTAGTTATACTTTCTTCTACATGGAAACAGCTGCATTTTATAATACTTTGTATTTTACTGACCATTTTCATCTCTTAGTATCTTTAACATAGACCCTCAGTTTACACAAATTACATGCAGAATCACACAGCATACTCAGATCTCACTGTATCCATGACATGATTCACTGATGATCATGATATGGGACATTCAAAAGCTGGGAGTTCAAATTTCTCAAAGACAAAAACTGAGATCCTCCTTCTCTTCCTCAGCCCAATTCTACTGGTGAATATACAGATGTACCTCTCAAAGATAATAATCTAAATTTTAATAAAAATATTTTAAATATTCTAAAGTAGAGGTAGGCCCTACAACTTTATTACAAAATTTTGCCCACTTCAGAATACAATATTTCATCCAGTCACTGAAATGTATGATAAAGACAGATGTAAGAGCAATGGTAGCAACATTTGAAAGCCCTGAAGAATAAGTATATGCCTAAGGAAATGCATCTAGAAGCTTTTCTCAGCATCTAGAAGCTTTGTCCTATTTTTAGGGCTTAAAACTGCAAATTTAATTCAGCACTAGGATTAAATAGTAATGAAGAAAATTTGTGTAAGGCTCAAAATTAAGCATGTGCCCGAATATGCTCTGGGACACTATAGTACTAAGCCCTAAATTTGAAAAGTGCTTGTCCTTTTTTTCTTGGATCTTAGATTTAACTTTATACATAGTACACTATATTTAATTGTTTTCTCTTTTCCAGTAACATTTTTAAAACTGAGCATGTGACAGACATTTAATTAATAAAATGTCACAAACAAGGGATAATTCTACAGATTTATGTATATCTACTTAACGTTAGCAAGATGAGTAGACCTGCAATTCTCACAGTGTCAAAAGAGTTTTGTCACTTCACAAGGCCAAGATTTCAATCAATGATTCCAAGATAAGCATTTATATCAGTCTTTATTATCCTTTAAGCCCTTAAATCATGAATAATATAGTATAGTTTCCATTAAAGGCATTCTGTAAATCTACTGACATTAACAGATCCTGTTCCATTTCAGTAGTCTTTATTAAAGTATATTTTATGATTTATGGTCTATTTAAATGCCATACTGGTTCATGTGATATATTATGTTCTTGTCTTCTATTCTATTTTCCACAACTTTTTCAAGCTTAACTTAGGTCAGATCATGCTAACACATAAAAATTTATTTTTCAAGTTGGGAATCTGTTATTTTTATCCTGATACAAAACTATGTTAAAAAAAACTATTAAAACTATTAAAAAAAAAAAGAGGGAAGTAAAACTAAACAAAACTATTACTAAAATAAATACTAAAATAATAAACTAAAACTATGTGTCTATTAAAAACTACATTTTTTTTTAACACTGAACTCTTTTCAGCCTTTTTCTTGCTGGTTATTTTCATTATGCTGGCGCGCTTTCTCAGGAGCAGTTCATATGCATGATGCTTCCCATGAGCGCCAATGAAGGATATCCTACTAACAATTAAAATTGGAGAGCCAGCAAGCAGTGGAACTGGCATAAATAGGGAAGAAATACAGTCCCAAGTAAATTTGTGTGGCTGCTCTAGTGTCTCCTATAAACATACCCGAAGAGGAAAAAATTTGCATTAAAATGTTGGAGGATGAATTTTGCTTTTTAGCAGAATTTTTTAAGGTCAAGGTGACAAGGTCACTTAAGGTCTCCTTAACTCTCTGACTTGAATTAAAAGAATTTCTCTATTAGCCAATAAACACTGAAAATCACAATTTAAGTTAAATAGATTTGGTGAATGGATGACAGGTGAACTGCAACTAAACTCTTACACTTCTCTTTCCGATATATAGGATTATTTTATACAGTTGGCTATGTTCAAACGAATTGAGCTTAATAACCCTCCAACAACTATCTGTTTCAAGTACATGGTTATTTCTCCAGAGAAACAAATTTACTTGTGCAGTTATAAAAGAATAAATAAAAACACAAATTTCAAAGTAGTTTCTCTATTAAAATCAGTAATAAATAAAAACTAAACCAAAGCATAGAATTAATTCAATTATAGTATTTGAGACGTCTATTAATAGTATTATTTTGCATAATTTAAGAAAAAAAAAACATTTTTGAGATTTTATTTCCTTAAGGGAAGGAAAAATTCCCAGTAACTCAGTGAGAGTTTCATTTCAGGACTTCAGAATTTCCAGAAAGTTGGACCACACCATACGTTTATCTTAGTCAGCCAAAACACATCACTGACATAGTCCAGCTTCTACTTACAAGATATGGAAGGGCAGAAAAAAAGCAATCTTTTTTTTTCACATTTCCAAAGGCAACAAGAGGTAAAAATAAAGAAGAAAAATGTTGCAAGATCAAAAACAAAATGAAAGAGAAGCAGTTAAGCCAAAGAACTCTGACAGTGCAAATTTATGTAGGAACCTTCGGACACTCTGATGATCAGGAGGCAGAACTGAGGGTTGGTAGACACAGAGTGCTGTGCAAGGCCTATGGATCCATCACAGGGAAAAGACAGCTTAGACAACTGGAATTGGGATTATTCCTAAAGCTAAAAAGTACTAGGTCTCAAAGGCACATGCCCCAACACAGCATGTTTTAAAAACAGCTTAAACACAATCAGTGTTCTTTTTATATTTGTAATGGAATAGAACAGTTTAATGCTGGAAGAAAGACTAGCACAAAAATGTTTTTTTTCCGAGTCAAGAAAGGAAGACATGAAGGAAAATGGACTTACTAGGAATAAATTTAGTACTATAATAAAGCAATTAGATAATAAGATTAGAAATACATTTTAACTATATCTGTAACTCTACACTCTACTTACCCATAATTTTCAGCTGAACCATTGACTACATGATCTGCCCATGAACTTGCACCATTGTACCACCTTTACAATGCAGTTAAAATAAAAAAGTGTTATAAAGAAACATAAACAATATTAGCAATACTCTAATTCATACAAAATGAGTACTTCTCAATAAAATGGTTTCAAATGTTTTCAAATAATTTTCATTAATTCTTTCTACTTTCTCCTATGTATTAAGAAAAACACACCTTCTGTAATTATTTTTTCCTAATATAGCACTCACTTTTATTATTTTCAGCAGTTTAGCCCTGAATTTCTGTTCCACAAAATCTAATGGATTCTTTATTTTTTTCTCCCACAAAAGTCTCCATGTTTTCAATCTCTATTGAGTTTGTGAAATAACTAAAAGTATTTGTGAAGAGATATCAACTTTAAATGTTCCATCAACTTTCATGTTCCATGAAGCAACAGCGTAAAATGTTGCTCTTAATTTTAAATATTCAGTCTTTTCAAGTGCATTTACTTTTCTGTTTGTTAGGTAGTTGGTTTCCACGGTTATTTAAGAAGTCACATTGCACTCCGGTCAAACCATGAAAACCAATTAAATTTTATGCGTCTATTATTGTGTCCTGTTTAAAACATGGGATACCTAGTTTAAATATTTGCAGCATCATTTCAGCAAAGTCAGTTGGAGACCACATCAAAACAAGTATGGGAACATTTGGTGTTAAAGTAAAACCACAGAGAAAAGAAATAATTGAGTGAAAAAAGCAGTTTTGATTTCAGTAGCCTTTGAATGTTCTGTTCATGTTCCATGGTACACTGTAACTTTATCCAAATCATCCAATATGAAATGCTGGCATCATACAAGTTTTTCCAGAGACATCACCAAATTTTTAAGATTACATTCCCAATTTGACATAGATTATGTCTACTGTGATACTAAAATTCAGAAGCAACAACAGTGATTTTGGTCCCAGAAGAGTAAATACTCAAAATTAGTTTGAAGTCAAACTTATTTTTCAGTTAGTAAGGACTTGTCAAAGGTTGAGACATCCTTAAGTGTCTGTACACATTAAAAAAAATTAGCCTGAAGATGCATTTTTGTCCTACAATTATTCATAGTTATTCATATTCACAATTATTCATATTCATAACCAAAAATGTTGTTACTAGAAGTATGTTGTGATTAAGTGGGTAAAAACTTCCATTATACCTAACTCATTTGTATTATTGCTTTTCTTCCCACACCTTCTCATCTCACCTTTTTCAACTAAGAGCTTTCTTTAAAAAATCCAGAGTAGAGGGAATAGAGGACTAAAAAATGAGTTGTTTAAAAATAGAGATTAGCTGTTCTATTTTCAAAGAAATACAGCACGAAGTGGACTGTAAATTTAAATATCATGAATCTTGGCAAATTAAAAATTTTAGAATACACTTTATAAAAACTGTTACATCACTCAACCTTTATCTATTTTATTATAGAAATAAAAATACCTTTCAGGAGTATAGCTTGTGTCATCATAATATGTGTTAGGCACTCTTCTCTCCTGCCTAGTCCTCCTAAATATGGAATAAACAGCACAGATATTTCGGACATTTTAATAGTGATTTTTTTATTATGTGTTTTCCTTCACTGTATAATTAAGATAGCAATGTACATAGAGTACATTTATCTACTCTATGTTCAGTAATATCTTCTAAACTTTTATTCCAAACTTATCTTTC
Organism: Crypturellus undulatus; assembly: GCA_013389825.1. Classification (NCBI taxonomy): domain Eukaryota; kingdom Metazoa; phylum Chordata; class Aves; order Tinamiformes; family Tinamidae; genus Crypturellus; species Crypturellus undulatus. The sequence goes on from VWPW01029494.1 coordinate 168,738, forward strand.
TATATTTATATAAAAAGTCATTTGGAAGTTCTACTTATGAAATACATTCAGAAATAGTCAGCAACATATTAAGGACATTTGATCAATGCACACATTTCACAGGAGTATAAAGTTGCATTGGTAGGAAAATAGTATTTATGCAATTGCAAAGTTTCAGCAGAACCAGCATTGGCTGTTATGAAATTTCTGGCTGGTAAAATGAAAGTCAGTGAACAAAAAGGAATCAAAAGCATGTTTCCTTAAGAGAAGCAACAGAAATACTGCCTGAAGCAAACTGCATATATTGCACAAAATGTGCATAAACTCAAAATCAGAGATTAAAGGAAAAAAGAAAAGCAAAATGAAATAGCACACAGTGTAGTGCTCTCAGTGATTAAGCTGAGAAAGGAAGAGTTCAACAGAGCAAAGCTTTCAGCAGATTTTTATTTGGGAGGAACTACTTAGATAACCTAGAAAAACAGTCCTGTTTTTTTTTTATTTTTGATAAAATGGGGATGAAAATCTTGAGAGCATTCCGTCATTGAGATCATCTCTATGTCAGCCAATTTAAAATGGGTGACTATCAAATTATGAACTAGACTGGTGTAAAGGACTTGTGAACTGCGGGTTATAAATGAAAGGGCAAGTAAAACACTGTCTGTCCAACAGTGATACCCTATCTACATTTATTCCGAGTGGCTGTAGCAGTGTGAGCTGCTTACTAGCTAGTGCTACAATGCTGACTATTAGGTAGCTGAATATTACATTGAAGGGTCAGCAAAAAGTTTGATAGAGCATTGTACAGCAGGGAGCTCTTGAAAAAGCAGTAGGACCAAAGGGAAATCAAGTCATTGTGGCCACTCATGTCCCCCAAAATCTTTCTCAAGCTCAGGCAAACTATCCCGTCCATGCTTCCTCTATTTCCTTTTGGAGGGCAGTAGTTGATCTCCTTCAAAAGGGAGAAGGTGAAATGATGACTGCACTGCGGCCTAAGAATCATCTCAAAGTTAAGGGCTTCGATAGCATAAGTGCACACCATAAGATCAAATATCAAACTTAAGAGAGTAAGGTAAAACAGTAAGTGAAGTAACCATCAGCAGAGAAAATGGCAGAGAAAACAAATGAGTCAACTTTGTGAAAATAAACAAACTGTTAGAAGAGACTCAAGGGTAAAGGGGAAGGCTATGATTGACTATAAGTTGAATATAAGTAGTGAAAAGAGTCATGAACAAAAAGAAGGCAGAAAATAATCTTGACTGATCTATCTGTATGACATATTTGCCTTAAGGACATCCACACTGACAGATTCATAAGGACATATAAGACATAAAGACTTCTATCCCGGATGCAAGATTCTTCCCTGAATGTTGGACATTACAGGACAATGATGTTTATTATTTTGATTAACAGTGGAAAATGGAAAGACTTATTTTACATGTTTTTAAAAGTGAAAATAAAAAGAGAGGTGATTGCTTAATAACAGTATGACTGATTAAGTGGATGGGACTAAGAATATGGGACTCGGTTCCTGTATTTCAAAAATAATGTATTTTTAGGGAAGTATTACACTGGGTAAAAAGTTTAAGGATAGATGAAGAAATATATTTAAAAAAAAAACCTTTCATATATTTCCAAAACACAAAATAAGCAATAGGAAATGACTCAGGGTATTTATAAGGATGAGGACAGAAGGGATGAAACATTAGGAAAAGTCACAGTGACTTAGAAAGCCAAGTACTCAGACTAATTCATATTTGGTGGGATGACTTATTTAACGTACCCTCAGGCAACCTGGATTCAAGAAGAGCAGGAAGTCCACAGCTGGATTCTACAGCCCAGCCATTCCCAAGATACTGCTCTAACATTTGAAGACACGTTCCACTGAATGTAGGATTTTCTTTCAGATCCCACCAGGAATTAGCTTTAATAGGACTCTAAAAGGAGTCCCTGGAAAAGACTTACTCCATATCACTGCTTTTTTTTCTAAATCCTAGCTTTTTCTTCCTCATGCACATGCTACCATTTTTACTCTTTATTTTCATTGCTTTGTTTTTTTAAGAGTTTAGGTTTTACAAAAACTAAGATAAACTCTTCAAGGCAAGATCCTCAAACCAAGACAGTCTGATAAAAGCCAATATCTGGATAGGTAGAGGTATGGCCTTCAGTCTGAAACAAATTCAGACAAACTAAGGCAAATGGCATAATAACAGTATATGAAAATTAAATCCAGAAATAGAAAATATTTGTGTACAGTTCTTCACATATTTTCAGAAAAAAAAAATAAAAAGCCCCTCTCATTTTTATATCTTCTACATAATACTGCATCATTAAATACACTATTTCTTCAAAGTAAGTTTTATAAAATACAACATAATTTCAACACAAATATTTAGCTGATTTAGAAAAGTTATGTCTATTACGTTATAGCTTTGGAAATTTTTTAATAAGCAAGAATTTTTCAAATAAAAATATGGGGGTAGTATGGTATGAATTGTAGGTTTGGTATGAATGTATGCTTTGAAACTAGAGCAAGCACTTGAAACTCTCAGGAAAAATTATATCCTGAGGCGGCCATGAAGTTAAAAATGTCAAACAATCTTTAGTTCTTTCAATGGAATATTATACCTATTCTACCACGTAAAGCAATGGCAGTATCAGCCTCTTTGAGGTCAGAAGCTATCTTTATTTTAATTAGCTCACAGTTTATGGATCTTTACATAACTCTTTCTACTGAGGCACATCCATGAGGACTTTTTTTTCTGATTTGCAATATTTGATGAAAATATCATAATTACACTAGTGTTTTTTGCATATTTAGTACACCAGCATGTCTTACTATATCTCTTAAAATCCATTGTATTTCATGTGTAATCAATTCAGGCTCAACTTCCCCTTGCCATATTTTCCTTATACTAATAAGAACTCTCGTGTTCTGTAACTACACATAGCTGTTGTGAATGGATACAAGTATTCATAAATTACAGAATAAATTTTATATAAATATGTATAACATAAATAATACTTGTATATTTCATTCTATTTTATCATTTAAATGAAGAAATTTCAAAAAGGCTATTTCTGTGTACTTTGAAGTAAATAGGCATTTTCTCATTATACCAGAGAGCATAAAAGCACAAAAAGCACTTCAGAAAATTCCACCAAAAACAAGGGTTATACAAAGACATTTATTTATAATATCCATATAACCCAATTTATGAAACTGACTTTTATGAGGCTATTCAGCTTCTCTCTGGATGTCACACTCCAGAATAGTAGTTTTTAGATGCATATATACCCCCAGAATATCATAAACCATTTTCATTGTATGTGTTTATCACTTAAAACATAGGTTATATTCTTAGTTGGACACCAAATAGTACTGCAAAAGTATAAGTGGTTGAACAGATAATATGCTCCACACCAATTATACCTCTCAAGATCATAGTAAGCACCCTCAGAATAGGTACGGCACATCTTACGGGAGCGAAGTAATCTGATTGCATCTTCACAAAATAGAGGATACATTGTGTGATCCTTGCTGCCAAAACATAAAGGGTGAACACAATGAAAAGCAACACAAAGATGAAATGAGGACAAACATGAAAAACAGGACAACTCAACAACAGAAATGGAACAGAACTCAACTAGAACATTGGTGACTTTAGCAAAATTACTGAAAAAAAATGCAGCTGAGGCTGAGAGAGAAGTATCACACTTCAGACTTATCTGTTCTGACCTCTAACACAAGCAATCATGTATTACATTCTGAATACAATAATTAAAGTTTCAGTAGATGTGTTGTTTAATATTTTTATGCATCCTTAAGATATTGGAATGATATAGCATTGTTCTCCCTCACCACCAATTACAGACTATTGGCAGTGAAAAAAAAAAGGCAGGAAGTTAAGAATTAGTATATGTTTGTCTACACACTCTATTAAGTCTATCCTAATGCTGATATTAATTCAATACTTCTAGGGTTTCTACCACTAGCCACAAACTGATAAGGAGAGAAGTGGACATGAGCATACATACAGGTACATGCATTATCCACACAGAGCCACGCAGAGGAGAATATGTACCTGGCATCTCTGTGATGGTGATCTGTGGACTGAGTGTACCGGGAACGAGGTAGAGTAACATAATGACTGAGCACATGGCAGAAAGAAAAATGCAAATATGAAACAGTAAGATAGAGAAGGAATACATATTACACAACAGAAAAACAGAGTACATAGAGCACAGAGGCTACATAAGCACTATGTAGAGCACTGAAATGATTAACAAAATTATAAATCTGATGCAGAGTTCTAAATATAATATTACCTACAAGATTCACGCAATTATACTGAAAAGACAGCAAGACGCTTTGGATCAGGCGGACATCTAAAATTTTGGATGTTTTATGTTATTCCAGTTAGGATGAAGAAAGTATAAATCTCTGGCTGAACAGAATCTCAGTAAGTCATATTGGCTGTCCCCTTGCTTGAAGACAAGTCTTCAATTGGTGTCTCCAATACCAATAATATCATTGGTCAATGTTTACGTTGCCTGTCTGAAAGGCTGCCAACCTTGGGAATTCTGCAATACCTCCACACAGTTTGTTCCAGAGCTTTCCTGTTTCTGAGCAGGTGTTTTCCTAATATCTGTCTTAAGAGCCATTTACTGTGAATTAAACCAACAAATTTTTGTTTTGTCTCTCAAGGTCACAGCCACTAACCAAGTATCACTTGCTTTCCAACAAGCTTATATATATGTACTTAAGGGCTTTTATCATGTCTCTACTGAGGTTTCCATTTTCTACAGAAAACAGTTCTTTCAACCTTCAGCCAGAGGTCAGTGGTCCTTAAAGGAAATCCTGCAGACCTTCTGTTCCATAGCAATTTATTTATTCATTTATTTGGGGAGAAAACAGCAGTTCCTGCAGAACATTTTGTGACCAATCTTTATTTTTATGTAATGAAGCATCATGGACATACCAACCTGTGGCTTTGAAAAAGTAATAAGCAGAGAACCAAACAATGCAGGAATTGAATATATCACTGCACATTAAGGTGCACCCAAAGCTTGATCATATTCAGAAATGAAATGTGTTATTCAGATAACAGATGAATTTAGAAAAAAGCCCTATTATTAAATAATATGAATCTATGTAACAGCTGCAATAAAATGTGACAGAAAAGTATGTGTTTAAAATAATAAAAACACAGTAATTACCTTTTGCTTGTATTTTCACAGAATCACACGGAATGGTTGAGCCTGGAAGGGACCTCTAGAGATCATCTAGTCCACCCGCCCTGCCCCAGTAGGGACACCCAGAGCACGGGGCACAGGGTGGCATCCAGGCGGGTTTGAAGATCTCCAGGGATGGAGACTCCACAACCTTCTTGCGCAGCCTGTTCCAGGTCTCTGTCACCCTCACAGGAAAGAAGTTCTTCCTCACAGGGAGATGGAACTGCCTGTGTTTTAATTTATACCTCTGGTCCTATCACTGGTCACCACTAAGAAGAGTTTGGCCCCATCATCTTTACATTCTTCCCTCAAGTATTTGTACATGTTAATAACATTCCCTCTCAACCTTCTCTTCTCTAGGCTAAAAAGGTCCAGATATCTTAGTCTTTCCTCATACGATAGATGCTCCAGTCCCTTAATCATCTTCACTGCTCTATGCTGGACCCTCTCTAGAAGATCCCTCTTGTACTGGGGAGTCCAGAACTGCACCAGATGTGGCCTCACCAGAGCTAAGGAGAGGGGCAGGATCACCTTCCTCGATGTACTGGCAACACTCCTCCTCATGCAGACCAGGATCCCATTATTCCTCACAGGGAATAATGTTACTTCCCTTTCAGTATAAATATATGCACACATTACAGGAGGAAAATAATTTTGCAAATAGTCTTTACTTCCAAATTAGAAGAAATTATAACACTACAAAAAAGAGTCCATGGTCTACAGCTCCTCTAAAATTGGGGTTTAAAGCAATGTCCATTGACAAGTGTAATGGAACAAGTGTAATAACTGTAAGCCAATTATGTAATGAACATGGCAAAAACAAATTTCTTTATTTTGTTACTTCTCCTTTGTTTTTTTTTATCAATTAATGATTTTCTAATAATCAGACACATATTTACATGTAGCTATTTTGTTTGTACATACTATCATTGCCTCTCTGCACATGGTTACAAAGTATCATTAGCCACATGTAAGCATACTTTAAAAGTACATTATATTAATCATAAGTAAAACAAGAGATTTTTGTGCTCACTGCTTTCTAAAGACATGCCAAAGCACAATCATCCCTATAAAAAGCTCTTAACTTCAGACCCTGATTATGCAATTTAAACTTTGCAGGTAGATTGTTACAACACTGAGGAAGCCTACATAATTCAGTAGGGGTTGATATGGCACAGCACATTGGAAACTGGAGGATGACACCCTACAAAGAAATTAAAAATTAAGAAAATAATGGCAGAGCTGCACCACAGGCTGCAAAAAGCATTAGGATCCTTGAACCAGTGCCCAGACTTGAGCACCAAAAGCAGTCTCCCCATAACAGCCAAAGTCAAGATGCTGCCAAAAAGCATTAAAAACTAATTCCATAATGTTCTTAAAAATTGCTTTGGAATACAAGCACACCCACAGGCAGAATAATCAAATAAAAATGTGGGCATCTACTCCCTGTCAACTATCGTACACGGGGTTATGACACAGAATTGCACGCCAGTCCCTTTCCACCACTGTGCTCACATGAGTATGTCTTTAAATGACTGAGCTGAAACTGGAATTAAATACCACAGTATTGTTGCAAATATTACATTAGTGTTAACTACCAGTTAAGACCTTCCAGCTGATAGATGGCTGGTTTAAGATTAACAGTTCACTTTCTCCTTTATCTTCTCACTGAACTGCTGACAAGTTTTCTCGAAAGTCTCAAAAATCAAAGACATCAAATAAATATATTCAAAATACCTTTTTTAAGGGCAAGGCTTTAGAAAAAAATAGAATTTCAAATTTCTAATGGCAATGCAGTTGCTATTTCCAAGCAGCTTAACTTACCATCTGAAAAAGGAACAGCCACGACTCTTCCATTCACTCATTTACATGTGAACAAAACATCATCAGGTAACGCTCTGCTTAGGAGCTGAGTCCTGATTCCTTCTCAAATCCCCACTAAATTATTTTGAGTGTCAGAATTCTGGTATTACATTTTGTCCTAAAATTTCTGGAGACTCAGAGCTCTTATCAGGTTTACTTATGCATTGAATTGGCTTTTGCATGGAAACATAAGGTAGTTTAAGCATTTTTAAGCATTTTTTTACATTCAGAAATTCATAATCAGTGTAAGCTGGCAGTTAGATCTAGTCACATACACAATCTGATTTTGATAATCAGTTTTGAAATATGTTTTCTCACTACTCAGAATTCTGCTTGCCTATGTTCTCAGGCCCTGGTTCTCATGGGGGACTTCAACTTCCCCGACATCTGCTGGAAGGACAACACAGCCAGGCACAAACAGTCCTGGAGGTTCCTGCAGAGTGTCGACTTTTTGATGCAGGTTGTGGAGGAGCCGACGAGGAGAGGTGGGCTGCTGGACCTCGTACTAACAAACAGAGAGGGTCTGGTAGGAGATGTGAGGGTGGGGGATAGCCTCGGCTGTAGTGACCATGAGCTGGTGCAGTTCAGGATCCGACGAGGAGGAGGCAGGGCTGTAAGCAGCCTTGCAACAATGGACTTCAGGAGGGCCAACTTTAGCCTCTTCAGAAACCTCCTCGAAAGAATCCCATGGGCTAGAGCCCTAGAAGGAAGGGGGGCCCAAGAGAGCTGGCTAGTGTTCAAACGTCACTTCCTCTGCGCCCAGCAACAGTGCATCCCTGTGCGTAGGAAGTCAGGCAGAGGGGGCAAGAGGCCTGCGTGGATGAGCAAGGAGCTGGTGGCAATGCTCAAGCAGAAGAAGGGGGTATACAGATTGTGGAAGAAAGGGCAGGCTCCCTGGGAAAAATACAGGAGCGTAGTCAGGGAATGCAGAAATGCAACTAGGAAAGCTAAGGCGCAGCTGGAACGCAGCCTGGCAAGGGATGTTAAAAATAACAAGAAAAACTTTTATAAATATATTAACAGTAAAAGGAAGATCAGGGGGAATGTGGGTCCTCTAGTGAATGGGATGGGCACCCTGGTTACGAAGAACACAGAAAAAGCAGAGCTGCTGAATGCCTGCTTTGCTTCAGTGTTTACCAAGGGCAGCCCTGTAGAGTCCCAGGCCCTAGTGACAGGAGAAGAAGCTGGAAGAAAGGAAGACTTGCCCAGGGTAGAGGAAGATTGGGTCAGAGAGCACCTAAGACACCTCGATGCCAACAAATCCATGGGCCCCGATGGGATGCACCCCAGAGTTCTGCGTGAGCTGGCCGATGTCGTAGCCGAGCCGCTCTCCATCATCTTTGAAAGATCCTGGAGAACGGGGGAGGTGCCGGAGGACTGGAAGAAGGCCAATGTCACGCCAGTCTTCAAAAAAGGCAAGAAGGAGGACCCGGGCAACTACAGGCCGGTCAGCCTCACCTCCGTACCTGGAAAAGTGATGGAACGGCTCATACTGGCCGTTGTCTCCAGGCACGTGGAGGACAAGAAGGTGCTCAGGACTAGTCAGCATGGATTCGCGAAAGGGAAATCATGCTTGACTAATCTGATAGCCTTCTATGATGGGATGACTGGCTGGATAGACGAGGGAAGAGCGGTGGATGTCATCTACCTTGACTTCACCAAGGCTTTTGACACCGTCCCTCACAACATCCTCCTGGACAAGCTCCGGAGGTGTGGGCTGGATGAGTGGTCGGTGAGGTGGATTGGCAACTGGCTAGATGGCAGAACTCAGAGGGTGGTGATCAGCGGTGCAGAGTCTAGTTGGAGGCCTGTGTTGAGCGGAGTGCCCCAGGGGTCAGTCCTCGGTCCAGTCCTGTTCAATTTATTTATCAACGATCTGGATGAAGGCACAGAGTGCTCCCTCAGCAAGTTTGCAGATGATACGAAGCTGGGAGGAGTAGCGGATACTCCAGAGGGCTGTGCTGCCATCCAGAGGGACCTGGACAGACTGGACAACTGGGCGGTCAAAAACCTCATGAAATTCAACAAGGCCAAGTGCACGGTCCTGCACCTGGGGAGAAATAACCCCAGACACCAGTACAGGCTGGGGACCGACCTGCTGGAGAGCAGCTCTGCTGAGAAGGACCTGGGCGTCGTGGTGGACGACAGGTTGACCATGAGGCAGCAGTGTGCCCTCGTGGCCAAGAAGGCCAATGGCATCCTGGGGTGCATTAAGAGGAGCATCTCCAGCAGGTCGAGGGAGGTGATCCTGCCCCTCTACTCAGCCCTGGTAAGGCCACATCTGGAGTACTGTGTCCAGTTCTGGGCCCCATAGTACAAGAGGGATGTGAAGCTGCTGGAGAGAGTCCAGCGCAGGGCCACGAGGATGATCAGGGGCCTGGAACATCTGCCCTATGAGGAGAGGCTGAGGGAGCTGGGCTTGTTCAGCCTGGAGAAGAGAAGGCTGAGAGGGGACCTGATCTGTGTCTATAAGTGCCTCAAGGGAGGCAATGAGGAAGATGGGGCTGGCCTCTTTTCACTGGTGGTCACTGACAGAACCAGAGGAAATGGCCACAAATTGAAGCATAAAAAGTTCCACGGGAACTTAAGGAAGAACTTCTTGACGGTGAGGGTGACAGAGCACTGGAACAGGCTGCCCAGAGAGGTTGTGGAGTCTCCTTCTCTGGAGATCTTCAAGACCCGCTTGGATGCTGTCCTGTGCCACGTGCTCTAGGTGACCCTGCGTGTGCAGGGGGGGTTGGACTAGATGACCTCTAGAGGTCCCTGCCAACCTTAAGCATTCTATACAGAGAACTCACGTAAGCCTTAGCTTATACTTCGCTTTTCCCTCTGGCATTACTGTGTATTTATACTTCTTCCTACTCATTAGAGTCCATTTAATCCATGCTAACTACCTTATAGGAGAAAATAACTCTTTATAAAATGTTTTTAAAAGTTCAATATAAAAGTTGCACTTGTAAGAGTACAAGCTGTTCATCACGGATCAAGAAAATATAATAATCTCTGTGCATTTTCATAACTAATAACAAAAAAATAGATGCTAATCATACAAATATGCCTCTCTCTAGAAACCGAGTGATGAATTCCATAAATTATGCATGCTGAGTAAAAAAGAATGGAAGACCGGAAGAATGGAAGAGAGAATGACTGACATCACCTAAATCAAAACACGATGATCAAAGTACCTCAGGAGGGAGCATATTGCTGTGTGCATTATATATTATATCATGTACAGCAAAAGGCTTGAATGTCATTTTATATTTTAAATTATGAAAGAAAG
>VWPW01029497.1:0-14671 GCA_013389825.1 Crypturellus undulatus
TAGATCTGTTTTGGAAGAGCCCTGAGCTATGAGCAGGGTGTTAACTGGTCCGTATTGTGTAACCAGCACAGCTTAAAAACATTGTGCGGGGTTGAGGATTGCATGGCTTGAGGATTGCACTGCATGGTTGGAAAATTTGCAATTCCTAACCAGTATTTTCAGCTCGTGACGATGCTCCGCGGGATGGGATGTACTTACGGAGCGCTCCTCAGCCGGAGCAGAGGCTGCTTTGGTGGATGGGATAGGAGGAGGGGGCCCTTTCGGCCTTAGCGCAGGCTGCAAAAAGGCAAAACAGAAAAGATGCAGCCTGTGAGCAGGCACCGAGCACGCACAACGTGTTAGAATACGCACGAGGATGCAGAATAAATCCAGGCTTAGCAGGAGGCTGCCCGCGGAGGGCTCCTGCTCCGTGCGCATTCCCGGGAATACTCACGCTCTGGCGTGGCGCCTTGGCCCCCGCGGCTGCCGGCATCGGGAGCAGCAGCTTCTTGTCGTTGGTCTGGAAGCAGAAAAGAGCCAAAGATCCTCGCGGCAGGATCCGACCCCGCGCGATGGTTTCCCTGCAGCCGCCCAGGGACCCCGTTTGCACCCTGGGCTCTCTCCTCTCCCCACGTTTGGGTGCTCTGGCCCCTTCCTGCCATCCCGTGGGGCGCTTACCGTGCGCTTACCGTGCGCGCGGGCGCCGCGGCGCCGGGATGCTCCTGCGTCCCAAACACCTGGTTGGCGGCTGCAGGCCCCCTCCTGCTCCGGCACCTACATAAACATTAATATATAACTTAAAACTACTCGTTTTGCCAGTTCCTCTAAGTTTGATTTTTGGAGCTGCCTCCAAGTCCTCCCGCTGCGTACGGGATTTCTGAAGCATCTTGGTGGAAGCAACAAGCCCTCGGTGTCCTAAAGTCCATCCAGAGCCCTTCTTTTGCCCCCTCTGATAGCCCTAACCCAAAACCCATCAGATGCTTCATTTTAGCCCATTTTCCTCAATAGAGAGAGTTTTACCTCTTGAGCACTCGGAAGCGGGTCAGCAGCACCGCCGCAGCCGCCGTGACGGCGAGGACGACCAGCACCCCCGCGACGACGGCGAAACCTGGAGCGAGAGAGCGCGAGCGAGTCCCGAGGGGGTCCTCGTTGCCCCTTGTTCCCCATCCAGGTAACTTATTTATCTTATTTATCTTATTTATCCCCGTGGAGCCCTACTCACTGGTGACGGCGGTGGAGCCGTCGCAGTCCGGCGGCACCCAGCCCTCCTCGCACTGGCACTGCAGCTCGTGGTCGCACACCTGGGAATGCCAAAGCAGGAACGCATGGAATGCAGAGGGATGGGGATGCTGCTGCATCCCGCAGCGTCCTGGAGAGCTCCGGATACCCCGCTCGCTTCCCTTGCACTAAAACTTAGGAGCTGGAAAAGCGCTGCACTTGTGCACTACAGATTATTTGCAGTCTTGTGCCTTTTGCATGCATTTTTTTGCAGCAAAGCTACAGCGCAGGGCACCTAATAACCCTGTCTGCAGGGTTTCTTCATGCTCAAATAACATGAGCACGATCGTGTTCAAGAAAGGGCGGAGGGATGGGGATGCTGCTGTATCCCGCAGTGTCCTGGAGAGCTTTGGAGCTGCATCTGGAAACCCCACTCGCTTCCCTTGCACCAAAACTTAGGAGCTGGAAAAGCCCTGCTCATCTCATGCACTATGGATTATTTACTGTCTCGAGCCTTTTGCATGCATTTTTTGCAGCAAAGATACAGCACAAGGCACATAGCAACAGGCAGGGGTCTGTCTGCAGGGTTTCTTCACGCTCAAATAAGATGAGCACGATAGTGTTCAAGAAAGGAGGAGTCCTGGGAGAGAATGGCTGAGATCCGTAGCTCAATGGTAGGGCCAGAGAATGTCCTGCAATTTCCTTAGTGAAAATACTGGCAATTGGTCAGATTTATGCTCATAAAGATATAGGGAGGCTCTGCTTTTTTGCAAATTCCTATCCCAAAGGGTTTAGAAAACCACTGCTATCGGTAAAGTCTTGCATTAGCCAAGTCTTTCCTTTAAGCTGGGTAAGGTCAGAAACTCGTGTCTTACCGCGTGTCCCGTGCACTTTGCAGAGCAGTTGGTGGATCTGAAGGCGTCCTCGACGTAGACGCATTCACCGTTGTTGCACACCTGGAATGCACATGGGAATGTGTGATCCGAGATAGGCGACACTCGGGACACATGGAGCTTCCACACTGCGGTGTGGAGCCATGGAGAGGGCAAACAGCCGTAGAAACAGGCACACAAATCACTCAAACCCACGCTAAAATTTGGTGCAATTTCCCATTCAACCTCTTGGTTTTGTCCGAAAGATGCAGGGAAAAAGGTTTCCTCACTCACCATGCCGTCCCCGCACTTGGTTCCGTTGAGGATCATGCCCGGATCAGCCTCTCCGTGGCTCGGGAAGCTGGCTTTGCACGCCTGGAATGTCACCAGGCTCCCGTAGCGCGGCATGTCCCGGCCCCCGGCGCAGAACAGCTTCCCGCACAGGATGTCCCTGCGGGGACACGGAGCTGCCCTGGCACCGGGAACAACCCGACCGCGCGCACGGAGCCGCGCTCCAAACCACGCGGATAAGCCCATCCACTAGTTACTCCCTTAGGATCATTCCCTTTGCTCCCTTCTCCGTGCAAACGCTATTGGGAGGTTGCATTGGTCTCCAAAATCATCTTTATCATGAGTTAAACTGAAGGTGAAGGGAATTGCACGCCCTGCTGTCCATAGCACTTACTTTTTCGGGCACGGGGAGTGACTGCCTTTTTCCTTTCGGCAGTATCCGTAATAGACCCCCTTCTCGTTCATCCGGTAGCAGGAGGCTGCGCCTTCCGTAGCCTCTGCCGGAGAGAGATGCAACGGGAGCAAAAACTTAGGAGAAAAGCTGGGGCTAGGGTGCAGTTATATCATTAAAGACCATAATAATTTGAATAAAGCAAAGGAAAAGAAGCACGAGTAAAAGAAGCATTTTCAAAACATTACAAGAAGAATGTATACGATATTCATATGATATTTATATTATANATTAAAGACAATAATAATTCGAATAAAGCAAAGGAAAAGAAGCATTTTCAAAACATTACAAGAAGAAAATATATGATATTTATATGGTATTTATATGATATCTATATTTCCTTTAAGTACAAATATGGGTACCTTTGCATACAGTGGTTTACTAGCCTCTAAATAACACAAATCTACAAAGGTAATAACAAAATAAGGGCTTCGGCAATCAGGCCTGAACTGTCTAGCCTCTTTTTCTGAAAAAAAGAAGGGGATTAGGAATATTTTTGTAAATTTGAGACAGGCAAATTGTAACAAATTGTAAATTTGTTCTGTGGATAAGGATTCTACGGTCATTTGGTTGGATTTGGAAGTGTTTCTGCTGCATAAAGTAACACCCATCACATGAGTGTCCTTGTATTTTCCTCCCTAATCCCCACTTTTGCAAACAAATGCAGATTTTAACTGGGAAACTCCCCGCAGTAGCAGCGATAGTCCCATTTGGACATTAATTTGAAGCATGGATATCTCCTCCACCTATCCCGGGGGGAATTCCACCTTCACCCAGCACCATTCTAGAGCCGTCACTATTGTGTGAAGGAGGAATCCAATTGCCACTTCCTTTTCCTTTGGAAATATATTGCGTGTTGCCCTCGTCTTATGCAATTGTAATTGCATATAATGCAAACACAGAAATAGTCATTAAGCACCGGAAAATAGAACGCCGTTAATAGACCCGTTGTTCCCGGTATCGGAACGATCTTTGGCGATGGCCGAGTCTCCCCTCGGATGGTTTTCCCGGTGCCGCCGCGTACTCACGTGGCCCGAAGGCGGCTTTGCACTGGTTGTCCCGGGTGGGACAGTTGCCCATGTAGCAGTAGCCCGTGCCGGAGCCGCAGGGATGCCCGTTCACTCGGAAGCGGTCGGCCGGGCAGCGCTCCGAGGCGCCCGTGCACATCTCGGCCAGGTCGCAGTCGTGCTTGACCGCGCGGCACACGGCTCCCGGCTTCTTGTACTGCGGGAAGGACAGGGACACGCGTGAGCCCCGCTCCAGGGAATCACCCTGCCCGGCCGGGCTGAGATGCAGGAGCCAAATCCCGCTCCGTAAATTGCATTAATGGCCACGTTCTTATCCAACGTGGAGCGGGTTGTGTCTCTTTAAAGGGTTGTGGCTTGGATTTGCCGCAGGGTTTTGGGTTTGTTTTTTTTCTCCAGGAAAAATGGAGAAAAATTTGCAGGATGCGGAGAGGCTGAGCGAGCGGATGCTGGTAGGTGGCCTGGGATGCGCAGCGTCAGGAACAGCAACAGTGACATCCCAGGTGCTGCATCCCGCATTCCCGGGGCGGGAGCAGGGCAGGGATAACGGCCACAGCCGTCTGCTCCCTCCCAGAGCTGCATCCCACATTCCCAAGGCAGGAGCAGGACCAGGGATAACAGCTGCAGTGAGGGGCCCTGCTCCCTTCTGCAGCTGCATCCCACATTCCTGCATTGGGCGGCAGGACCTGGGATAATGGCCACACCGAGGGGCCCTGGTCCCACCCGGAGCTGCATCCCACATCCCTGCAGCGGGAGCNCGCATTCCCAGGGTGGGAACAGGGCAGGGATAACGGCCACAGCGAGCGGCTCTGCTCTCTCCCAGAGCTGCATCCCACATTCCCAAGGCAGGAGCAGGACCAGGGATAACAGCTGCAGTGAGGGGCCCTGCTCCCTTCTGCAGCTGCATCCCACATTCCTGCATTGGGAGGCAGGACCTGGGATAATGGCCACAGCGAGGGGCCCTGGTCCCACCCGGAGCTGCATCCCACATCCCTGCAGCGGGAGCAGGACCTGGGATAACAGCCACAGTGAGGGGCCCTGCTCCCGGAGCTGCATCCCGAATTCCCGCATTGGGAGGCAGGGACAGGGATAACGGCCGCAGCAAGGGGCCCTGCTCCATCCTGGAGCTGCATCTTGCGTTCCTGTGTCGGGAAGAGGACCTGGGATAACGGCCGCAGTGAGGGGCCCTGCTCCCAAAGCTGCATCCCGCATCCCTGCAGCAGAAGCAGGACCAGGGATAATGGCTGCAGTGAGGAGCCCTGCTCCCTCCCGGAGCTGAATCCTGTGATCCCGGGGTAGGAGTAGGGCAGGGANCATGATCCCGGGGTAGGAGAAGGGCAGGGATAACGGCTGCAGCGAGGGGCCCTGCTCCCAGAGCTGCATCCCGCTTCCCTGTAATTGGAGAAGGGCAGGGATAACGGCCGCAGTGAGGGNTTGCAGCAAGGGGCCCTGCTCCCAGAGCTGCATCCCGCATCCCTGTAATTGGAGCAGGGCAGGGATAATGGTTGCAGCAAGGGGCCCTGCTTCCAGAGCTGCATCCCGCATCCCTGTAATTGGAGCAGGGCAGGGATAACGGCTGCAGCGAGGGGCCCCGCTCCCTCCTGGAGCTGCATCCCATGATCCCGGGGTAGGAGCAGGGCAGGGATAACGGCCGCAGCAAGGGGCCACGCTCCCTCCCGGTTCCTGGAGCTGCATCCCTGCGGCCGGAGCAGGAGCAGGGATAACGGCCGGAGCTGCATCTCGCATTCCCGCGGCCGGTGGGCGCTCTCACCTGGCAGTTCTCGCAGCAGTCCCCGTGCGCGCACTGGGCCCCCGCGGCCAGCGTGCAGCTCTCGGCGTCGCAGCAGGCGTTGGTGCATTCCTGCGGCACGGCACGGCGCAGCCGTCACGGCCCCGCCGGCGCCTTCGGGACCCGCTCCGGCCGCCCCGGCGTCTCATCCCGCATGGAGCGGCGGGAGGGAAGGCCGGGATGCCCCTTGTTCCTCCAAAACCCTTTTCCCCTCCAACCCATTTGGTGCCGAAGGGCCGGTGCGAGGGATGCGCGGGATGCGCTCCCTCCTGCTGCGCTTCTGCATGGGGCTGCAGGGGTGACCATGCTGCAGAGCGGCTATCTGGTCACTGCAAAAACCGTGCTACAAACCCGTCCAGCTCAGAAAAAGGGTGCTACAAACCCATTGAGCTCTGAAAAAGGGTGCTACAAATCCCTTCGGCTTCAAAAGAGGGTGCTACAAACCCGTCCAGCTCTGAAAAAAGGTGCTACGAACCCATTGAGCTCTGAAAAAGGGTGCTACAAACCCGTTCAGCTCCAAAAAAAGGGTGCTACAAACCCGTCCAGCTCTGAAAAAGGGTGCTACGAACCCACTGAGCTCTGAAAAAGGGTGCTGCAAACCCATCCAGCTCTGAAAAAGGATGCTACAAACCCATTGAGCTCTGAAAAAGGGTGCTACAAACCTGTTCAGCTCCAAAAGAGGGTGCTACAAACCTACTGAGGTCTGAAAAAGGGTGCTACAAACCTACTGAGCTCTGAAAAAGGGTGCTACAAACCCGTTCAACTGCAGAAAAGGGTGCTACAAACCCATCCAGCTCTGAAAAAAGGTGCTACGAACCCGACCAGCTCTGAAAAAGGGTGCTACAAACCTGTTCAGCTCCAAAAGAGGGTGCTACAAACCTACTGAGGTCTGAAAAAGGGTGCTACAAACCTACTGACCTCTGAAAAAGGGTGCTACAAACCCGTCCAGCTCGGAAAAAGGGTGCTACAAACCCGTTCAACTGCAGAAAAGGGTGCTACAAACCCATCCAGCTCTGAAACAAGGTGCGACGAACCCGTCCAGCTCTGAAAAAGGGTGCTACGAACCCACTGAGCTCTGAAAAAGGGTGCTGCAAACCCATCCAGCTCTGAAAAAGGATGCTACAAACCCACTGAGCTCTGAAAAACGATGCTACAAACCCACTGAGCTCTGAAAAATGATGCTACAAACCCGTCCAGCTCCGAAAAAGGATGCTACGAACCCACTGAGCTCTGAAAAAGGGTGCTACAAACCCGTCCAGCTCGGAAAAAGGGTGCTACAAACCCGTTCAACTGCAAAAAAGGGTGCTACAAACCCATCCAACTCTGAAAAAGGGTGCTACAAACCTACTGAGCTCTGGAAAAGGATGCTACAAACCCATTGAGCTCTGAAAAAGGGTGCTACAAGCCCGTTCAGCTCCAAAAGAGGGTGCTACAAACCTGTCCAGCTCTGAAAAAGGGTGCTACAAACCCGTTCAACTCCAAAAAAGGGTGCTACAAACCCATCGAGCTCTGAAAAAGGGTGCTACAGACCCATTCAACTCCGAAAAACGATGCTACAAACCCCTTGATCTTGCTGCAAACTGCCTACTCTGAGCATAGCAAACACCCAGCCCTGCCGCGCGCGTTATTCCCGGTTTCCCGCAGCCGGATACCTCCGGGGTGCCGCAGTCGCACTCTTCGCCTTGCTCCACGAAGCTGTTGCCGCAGATGGAGGGCGCCACGATGTTGCTGACGTCGGGGACGTTGGTTAAGCACTTGGGCATGTCGCTCAGCATGTAATTCTCAAAGTCCTGGAGGCTGCACGAGCTGAACCGCTCCGGGATGATGGAGCTATGGGGAGAAAGAAGGATTTTTGTTAATGTAGCCCTTTATTGACCACCCCGTGGCATTGGAACCCATCTGGGTCTCCTACCTGACGGTGTCGGTCATGATGCAGACCTGGGCGCTGCACGTGCAGGTCTTGGTGTCGTGGCTCATGCCCAGGTTGTGGCCCATCTCGTGGGCCATGGTGGCTCCCACGGCGATCTCGTTCCTGTTGTGATCCTGCGGGAGAGCAGCCCGTTACTCCCACGAGCGTTTTGGGACAAGGAAGAGCATCGGAGGAACCGGCTGGTTGGGAATTGGGGCAATTTGACTTGAATTTGTAGTTCAAGTAATTATTTGTAATCAACAGCACAAGGGTTGGGTTGCAATAGGGGCCGTCGTGCACCAAAATCCACTGGAGACGACGACATTCCTAACTCTGCCCATGGGCAAGGAGAACCCTTGGGAGCAGGAAACCTCAAGGGGAGGCACAGAATTCCCTATTTGCACCCCTGGTGCTTCAAACACCGGGATCCCAGTTTGATGTTGGCATTTAAACAGTGCAAACCCCAGGCTTCGTGTTTCCCCATTTGGTTTAAAATAAAATTTCTGGCCTTGAACTTCCACAGCCTGAAGAAATAGTGATATGAAGCAGACAGAGAACCGAAAACAGCCCCTGCCTTGTGGTTTTCCTAAACGCTCTTTGTTGGTCGAGTAAAAGACAGGGAAAAGCTGTTCAAAAATAGAATAAGAACAAATCAGACCTGAATAATACCTGCAGAATAGACATCGCTGCATATGGATTTCAGAAAGGCTAATCCGACCGTGGTGCCCTCGAAGTCAAACCCTCTGCAAGGAAGGAGAGAGGCAGAGTGAAATGCAGCAATCGGGAAGCACTTAGGGAGCTTTAGCAAAGCTGAGGGCTTTAAACAGGATTTTTTCCCTCTTGTTTGCAATTCCCCGGCTTAATATCATATTTAAGGATATGCTTAAGCTCTTTGCAAATCAGAAAGCAATTAGCTGTGCATTTCAGTTTAAACGAGCGCTTGTATTCCATTGCAATTAGTAACGGAGACACCTGTTTTAGCGCGAGC
This sequence comes from Crypturellus undulatus, assembly GCA_013389825.1. Classification (NCBI taxonomy): domain Eukaryota; kingdom Metazoa; phylum Chordata; class Aves; order Tinamiformes; family Tinamidae; genus Crypturellus; species Crypturellus undulatus. The sequence continues at coordinate 8,523 of VWPW01029497.1, forward strand.
TGCTTGACGAGGTGTTTTAAACCCAGCAAAGTGCCTGCATGAATCAGGGCCATTGCATTCGAGCCAAAATAGCGAGCTGAGCCCCGGTTTAGCTTGGCAATCCGCATTTTGCAGGCGTTAAAATCCATTCCACGGTGCTTTTGGTGCTGGGACTAAAGCGCTGCAATCCGCAGGGCGCTCGGCTATCCCGTGACAGGGGAAAGGGAGAAATTGGGTTTAACCCGGGTCCGCGTTGCCCCATTTGCAGGGCTGGAGATGCAGGTAGGATGCAGGAGGACACGCACGTCACCAGCTGAGCGTTGTCGTTCCTCTTCCGCCGCAGCAAATCCGAGCGGCGCCACTTGGAGAAGCTGTCCAGGGTGGCCCCCGCCACGGGACTCAGGGAACATTTGTCGTTATCCGTCCAAATTTCCAAGCCTATGAGGGCCACGTGGATGTTGATGGCCTTGTAAACCTGCGGGAGCAAGCAATCTTGCTGTAGTAACACAGTATATTGCAAAAGTCTTCAGAAACACCCCCTTATCCTGCTGATTATTCCATGTAATTATTCCACGTTTGTCACCAGCGATGCACTCTAAGCCGAGCTTAAGCTTTTCCTCGCTCCCCGTTTGCAAAAGGGAAAAATCAGAGCAGCAAAAAATCTGTCCTCTTCCTCCCCAAGCTTAAGCCAACCGGGAAAACGGCTTAAAAACTTTGCAAATTGCAATAGGATTTTTAAAGACATGACCCTTTCCAAGCAGGTAGGTTTGTTGCATGGATGACAGGAAAGTTGAGCTCCTTTCCTACGTTTATTAATGCAGTTTGCAAGAGGAGGCGGATGGATCCTATTCCCGTTTCTCCGAGCTGTTTGCTCTTACCGTGTTGATGAAGTTGACTATCCCGAATATCCTTTGCCTTACGGCTTTAACATCCTCGTTATACTTCTTAAACTGGAAAAGCAAAGAGGAAATTTCCCCTCCGTTATGGAACAACTGCTAAGTGGGTTGTTTTAATCCCAAAAGACATTTTTTTCCCTGGAAAAGGAACCACAACATCCCTGGATTATGTGATGGGTGAATTTGTGTCACCTCTAGGTAGGATTTGCAAAATCTCTTGGTTTTGGGATATCACAGGGTCAAAAGAGAAATACCCATTTAAATACTCACCATGGTGTTGTCTGCAACTATGTAAACTTCCAGATATTTTTTTGCTTTCAGATATGCTTTCATCTAAAAAAAAAATGTATTTTCATTGTTATTTAGGGCTTCTCTCAGCCTGAAGCCTTTCAATTTCAACGCTGTGTTAATTACCAGGGTATTTCTTTAAGCTATTTCGAATATGACTGGTTTTAAAGATGATCAACATTCCTGAAAAGAATTTAAGCATTTCCAAGGTGAAGGCTCTGCTGAGGCCGTTTTGATCTGGTTATTTCATCTTAATCTGGATATTTTGGACCTCGTTTGCTCCGTTTTTCACCTGTTTCTCTTGCAGATGCCCCGGACCAAGCAGGACTTGTCCCAGCCCCTCCGCTCCATGCAATTCCCGCTGTTTTCCCAAGCATTCCTTACCTCGGGATCGTTGCTCGATTTGAAGGTCTCCGTGGGATCGTTGGCCTCCAGTTCCCAGGTGCCGTTGATGACTCCGCAGGTTTTTATGGACTTGTCCTCGAGTTTCTCGTACTTATAGACCGCGTGTTCTTCTCGATCCGAGCTTCCCAGCGGTTCAATAAGGTATTTCTGACCGTGGGTCTCAAAATATCCGCTGCAAAATTTTCTTTAGGTTAGACTGGGATCTCCTGAATCCATAGGCCAGCGTCAGGACAGCAGCATTTTATCTAGCACATTTTATTTAGTATTTTATTTAGCACAGGGACAAGCATCACTGATGCTGTTGCAGTTTGGTTTGCAGCACCCAGGCGGAGCATTCAATAACTTAATGGGAGAAAATAAAGCAATTTTGGAAGCTCTGCTTGATCGGGTGAAGTCCCGAGGTCAGTCAAAAGAGAAGGATTAGGAACAAAATAAATTTACATTTAGGATTTCTGTGTTTGGCAGAGATGATTGAAAAGGGAATTTCGGTTCAGTGGGAATCAAAGATGGGATTTTGTCTTTAATTGGGGGGAAAAGCTGAAATTTCGAAAGCAAATGCAAGTTTTGATAGCTGCTGTAACTGAGATGCTGAAAGTGCAGGGAAAGCACCGAAAATAAGAGACCTTCTGCTGAAGTCAATGCAGCTTCCTGCGGCTTGGGAGCATCATTCCCAAAAACCCTGGAAGCAGCTCCGAGCACTGGGCTCCTATCCCTGTTTTACTGTGGAATCATTCCTATACCTTCCTATATATTCCTATACGTTTATTTGTATAGATGTGCCCTTGGCTCCTGATTTATACACTCTGGGACTGAAATAGCAATGAAACTTCTCCTTTTTTCTCCCTTTCCTGCCTGAAATAGTCTCCTTATAATCACAAATAAAAGATAATACCCGTTTATACGTCCTTGCCGTCCCCCGAGGCAGCTCAGCCCTGGATGCCGTGTTGTTTCACAGCATTAGATGTCGCTTAAGACGTAAATTGGAAAATTTCACCTCAGAACACGTGCAATCTGCTGCCGTTATCCCTCGAGGACCAAACCCTGGTCTTACCTCAAGCCTTTGCAAGCGCTGATGCTCGCTACTGAGTCAGCATCGTTTTGGATATAACCTTCGTAGTAGCAGTGATCCTGTTGGGAAAGGAAAAACACAGTGTCAAAGCAGGCTCTGGATTACCAGCTGCAACAACCTGGCCTTTAAAAACTCGTTTTTTATGCATTCCACATGGATTTGCCTTCTCTTTCTCCAGTTTAACAGTATCATCCTCATATTCTGTAATTTAAGCCCATTTATGGTGATCTTCAACTCAACTGTCTGCTAAAAATGTGTGAAAATAATATGCAAAATGAAGCGTGTATTGATGTGCTCTGCTGACCTGAGATGCACACAGGATTATTTTGTTGTGGCGGAATTTCAGGGAAACACCTTTTAACCTTAACCCAGCAATTAAACGCACTCCCTTTGATGAGATTAAAATATATGCGTTATATTAAAACACAGGCTTAGAGGAAAACCTTCCATGATACATTTGTGATTTAGGAATCTAGGTCCTAATGGGCATTTCTGTGCTCAGAAAAAGCTCAAAGTCACTAATATACTATGGAAATTTTAGGTGTTACAGAAAATTTGAGGTGTTTTCCTCCGATTTCTTAATAGAGGCCTGTAAATTGGCATTCAAAGCTGCACGCAAAGCGCCTTTTCACAGGGATTTTGGGTTTCCTTTTACCACTTAATCTTCCATCACAATGTGCCAGCTTTCCCATGGCAAAGAAGCCGTCACAAAGTGCAAATAAATAGAGGTAAATAGTAAGGGTGCAATCTTAAGGGTGCAAGAGGAACAACTAATGGGATCTCAATGGAGCGTTTGCAGGGAAGGGATTCCTTTTCCAGCAAGATGCCCAGCCAAGCCTGGCCAAGCTTGTCCCTAGGCGCTATTTACTTTTCCCAGGATGCTTCCAGGGGGATAATTGGAGCAATGGGAGTTTCTCTTGGACAAAAAGGCTTCTTTACATGCGCCCATTCCATGCAGGGTCCCCCTGCTCCTGCTAATGGCTCCGTGTTGAGGATTATTAGGGTTTGCATTGCAAATGGCACGTGGCAAAGCGTGTGACCGAGTGCTTTGAGCTGGGCTTTGCTGGAGAGCAGCGGGATAGGACCCGTGGGCACCCAATTTGCTGCAAACAACCGCGGCGGTAATTTCCTTCCTGCACCTCTCCGCGTTCGTCACGGTTCGGAGCAGCCACCTGGGTGCCCTATGGAGCGTGGCAGCCCCCGGGCAGCGTGGGACCATCCTGGTTCTTTCTGTCCCTTTTTTTCCTGCTATTTCACGGCACGGAGCGCGTCCAAACCACCTGGAAAAGCCGGCGCGGTGGAAACCTTGGTGCATTACCTTGATCTGAGGGCTCGTGGTTATTTGTTGCCCGTCGTCCGAGTAGACCGTCTCAGTGTAGTCCCTAGCTAATAGGTTCCTGCAAGAATAAGGCAGTTATTATCCAAAACACTGAAATTGGAGTAATCTAGAGAAGCAATTATGTAGCACAGAGAGTGTTCGGGGAATGTAGGTGGTTATTAGTGTAAAAGGGCAGGGAAGAAGGCTGCTGGGTGGATAATTGCTCCTGTTCATAATAGTTACACAAAAAAGGGATGAGAACAAAATTAAAGTTATGTATTTTATTGCTAGAATCTGCTGGTTGATGTGACGGTATCTTGTGTGATCCTGCAGCAATGCAAGTCACCACCATTCGTTTCTGTTTGCACAACTCCTCCAAACCCCTGCAATCTCCTTCCTTTTATAGAACGGGATCTAGCAAAAAAATCATTCCAATATTTAGGTTGCATTTAAGCTGGGCCAAGCATTTAATTATAGCATATATTTAACGTGAACTGATTATAGCATCGCTGTGTTTACCCAGCCTTTAGAAACACACCTATTAAAACAGCCTGCTTTGATACCATTTCAAATACGGAGCCAGCGAGCAGCAATCACACCTGTGCTTTATTTCTGTATTTGCTCTCTGGGGTAATGGACTTTTCTATGTGCTGTTGTGTAACAACGCCCACTGCTCCTCTCTGCATGGCCGGGATATATTACACTATAAAAACAGCCGCAGTGCTAAGTTAGGGAGTGTTAGAAGCCTCGTTATTGAAGATAATTGTATTTCTGCTGTTGTTTTCCATCTTTTGGAGAAGTTATAGAGCCAACCCAGCCCTTATTTCGTGGATATTTTTCTTGTTTTTCTTCTCTGTAGGTTCTACCAACAGGGAATAAATAAATAGAAGCCACAAATAATACGTGGATGTCGAAAGCTTGTAAAATAGTGTGCAAGCATTAAGCATCCAGCGGGTTTAGGCAGTTGGGAAACACGTGGGAGAACAGAGTTACCGGGTCTGGCTGATCGTAAGTACATGGGTGAGTGCAAAGTGAAGTCAGTGCAAGCAGGGACATGATGTGTCCCAGCCTGTCCTGGCCTGTCCTCCCCTGCCCCAGCAGTCGGAGGTTGATTTTGCAGCTGCCTCTGTCTCTCGGGAGCCCAAATGCTGCATTTTTGTACCTGGAGACTCTGCAGAGGCACTTACAGGGGGGTGCAGAAAGCAGAATGCATGCAGAAGGCAAGCACAATGCACGCAGGATGCATGCAGAATGCATGCACAATGCATATAGAATGCACGCACAATGCATACAAAATGCATGTAGAATGCAGAATGTAAACAGAATGCAGGCAGAATGCAAGCAAAATGCAAGCAGAATGCATGCAGAATGCATATAGAATGCATGCACAATGCATACAGAATGCATATAGAATGCACGCACAATACAAGCAGAATGCATGCAGAATGCAAGCAGAATGCAAGCAGAATGCATGCACAATGCATGCAGAATGCATATAGAATGCACGCACAATACAAGCAGAATGCATGCAGAATGCAAGCAGAATGCATGCACAATGCATGCAGAATGCATATAGAATGCACGCACAATACAAGCAGAATGCATGCACAATGCATGCAGAATGCATATAGAATGCACGCACAATACAAGCAGAATGCATGCACAATGCATGCACAATGCATGCACAATGCAGCTGAACCTACTTATTTTTTCGGAGGTGCAGTATGACTTCCTCCCCACCGGCCTTGATTCCGTACACCATCGTGTCGTCGTATTTGGTCTGTAAATGAATTTAAGCGTTAGAATACGGACTGCTGGGGCTCCCGGCGCTGCTAGGAGCTTCAGGATGGATCTTTTCCTCCTCTTCCCCCCAGGCAGCAGCAGTTTGGAGCTTTGGGGAATAGCAGGGGCTCGCTTGGCTGCATGATTGCTGCTGAGGGGGATAACTGAGCCTTGCAGATGCATTCCTGCAACCTTAAAAACGCTTGGGAAAGCGTCCAAGCGGGCACTTAACTTCAAAAAGTCTAATAGTTCTGAAATATGTAAAAGCATGCTTGTTTTCAAGCACTTGGTTTAACTTTAAATTAAAATATCCAGAGCTTACTCAAAAGCTGAGTAGTATCAAAATCTATTTTGTGCACAGATACAAGCACCTGTGGGTGCTTCCCTGCCCACGAGCACCCGTTTTCACCAG
>VWPW01029501.1:0-17487 GCA_013389825.1 Crypturellus undulatus
ACCTGCACCCGGCTCCGTGTCTGTGGAACTCGCTAGCACCCGGGGGTGACAGCACCTTGGTGGCAGGTGCTGCAGGGCACTAAACGCGGCCTGGAGAAGGACTTCGTTATCGGGAGGGTGGTGAGACCTGCGCCCCGAGGAGCAGCACGTCCTGCTGCAGAGCGGCCACTCCAGGTCTCGTCTGCAGTGCGCACCGGCCCCGCTTCCAGAGGGTTCCTGGCGATGGGAATGCTGCTGCTGGAGGGGCACGTGTGGGGGGAGCCGCAGCAGACAGGTTTATCGGAGAGCAAGGAGCTGTAGATCAGAGATGGATCTTCCTACATCGCTGCGAGCACCCAGCGCAGGCCCATTCTCTGCATGGTCAGATGAAGTCCCAGTGGCAGCTGCTGTGCAGATAGTCCGGCAGGAGCTGCTGTTGAGGAATAGCATATGGAATTGCAAAGGAATTGCATATAGATACTCATTTTCGAAACAAGGAGGGACGTTTATGCTTATCCAGTCCAATGCAAGGAGGGGAGCGCTGCTCAGGCCGGCAAGGACGGTGAAAACGCTCGCCAAGGTCTGTTGATGTGTACGAAACCTTGTAACCCGCTCTGAGAGCTGCTGGCCCTGCTGCGGAGAGGAGCAGCCAACCCAGCGAGGATAAACTGAAGGAATCCCTCCGGACATCTGAGAGGGATTCAGGAAATACCTCCGGAGCGCCGCAGCAGGAAACGAGGCTGGGCCGGTTCAGTGGCTGCGAGGGGCCTGGACGCAGGGAGCATCCTTGGTCCGTGCGCCTGTGCAGGCGGGAATGCAGAGAGGAGGCGGTCAGCCCTGCTCCAGAGAGAAGGAAAAATGTTGCCTTGTATCCCAGAGAACTTAGGCGTTCTCAAGGGATCTTTTGTTTCCTTGGGGTATGTCACATTCCTCATGGCGAGAAGGCCCTGGCCTATGGGAGCCCTGGGGCTGGGATGGCCGCGTTGCTTGGGAATGACCAGGAGAAAGAGGGAGAGGAGCCGCAGAGGCTGCGGATGGGGGAGCTGGGCAGCTCCGAGAAACCCCCTGCAAAACCCTGCGGGGTCCTCCCCGATGGAGGGACATCGTGTCACCGCCAGACTCCTGTGCGAAGCCTTTACCGGCTCCATTGCGAGGCCTCTGCGTTTGCACCCCGACAAAGACAGTATCTGTGTTCTGATACCTGAATACAGGTGTCTGTGGGGAAGCTGAGGCACGCGCCAGCACAGGAGCTTGGGCACAGCTCCCATGGGCCCTGTTTTGAGAAGCTTCTGCCCCGTTATGGAGCCCGGGCCCCCTGCCAGCCCTCTCCTCATCCCCCTCTTGCCCCAGAGCTTGGCAGAGCCTTCCCAAAACCGCTCCGCAGCCGCAAGGGCCGCCGGCACCTGGGTGACGGGTACCGATCCCGCTCGCGGGGATCAGCGCGGCGCGAAGGGCCGCCCCAATGAACCGTGTATTTATACCCATCCGCGTTATTGTGCTGCTCTCGTCCGGGGACGGAGCCTGGCAGGGACTGCAGAGCTGCGAAGGCTCAAAGTAACGGTGCCCCCAGGATGAATAAACCGCACTTCAAACCAGCAGATGCTGCGGAAAGCCCCAGCGCAGGAAGTGTCTGCAGGAGGAATCGGGAGCTTTATGGAGCTGCGTGTGCAGTTTTTATAGGAAAGCTCCCCCGGCCCGGGAGAGCAAGGGAGAGGGGGACGGGGCTGGCACTGCGGGCGAGGGTGTGCGTGGGGCTGGGCAGCAGCATCCTGCTGCGGATCCCACACGGACGCGAGGTCGGAGGCTTCTCCCTGGGGACGGCGGGAAGCGGGAGCCGCTGCGGGGCTGCTTCCAGGGCGCCCGTAACTGTGACCCCATCCCCAGGGCTTCTCCTGCCCTGTCCACCTGCATTGCTGGTGCCAGCCCTGTTGGGCGCGGGGTCACCAGTGAACCCGGTGTCCTGCTTCGTGCTCCCATGGGAGGCTCCGAGGGCTCCGCACGCCGCCCTGCTCCGAGCCAGCGCGCGGGGACACCCTGGAGAGGGGCCGGCGCTTTCGGGGACAGGGACACGTTTGCTGCAAGGGGAAGGTTTGCTGCAGGGACAGGTTTGCTGCATGGGGAAGCGCGGGGTCCAAGCAGCAGTGAGCGCACACGGTGTCCTCCGCCGGCAGCGGGTGTCCCCTTGCCGCCACAGCGTGCCCGTGCCGTCCAGCGCGGGATGTGCCGGCGCTCCAGAGCCCTTTGGGTACCTCCGCTTGGGCCTGCGTCCTGCGCGCGACAGCACGGGGGACATCAGTGCCCTTTGTGTCATCTACTGTCTACTAGATGCAACTGCTGCCTCATTCCGGAAAAGTGAAAGCCAGGGAAGCAAGGGCCCTGTCCCGGTGTGCTGGGAATTGCTCCGGGAGCAGCCGTGTCCGAGGCATTCCTGTGTGCTGCTGGGGTTGGGCACGAGTCCTGCAGGTCCATTTTTTTTTTTTTTTTTTAATAGTACGCCGTAAAATGATGTTATATATTGTATATATTTAATGGTGGGCAGGAGAGCGGTGGAGGGCAGTGGCTGGAGGAGGGTGAAGCGATAGGAAGGGGTCCCGGAGGGGCAGGCCGGGGCGCAGGGAGCCGCGGGCGGCCGCGTGCGGGACAGCAGGAGAAGGGGCTCCCAGCGCCAGCCAGAGGGACGGGCTGGAGGTAGAGGATGTCCAGGAGGTGACTGGGGCTCGGAGCAGCGGGAAAGGCGGATCATGGGCAGGTGGGAGGGCTGCAGTGGGGGTGTCTCGTCAGCAGCGCTGCCTGGGGGGATAAAGGCGGGAAGAGGCCGTGTTGGAGCGGGGAAGAGGCCGTGTTGGAGCCGGGAAGAGGCCATCCTCCCATCCGAAGAGACGCCCGAGCAGGCGGGAGGGAGCCGGCCCTTCCCTGCGAACCCATTTGTTTAGGATCTGCTTCAAGGACGGGGAGGAAAAGTGCCCGTTGCCTCTGGTGGGTTTTGAGTCAGAGACCTGCAAACAGAAGGACGTCTTTAAGCCTGAGGCAAACTGGAAGAGGATATTCAGCGAGTAAAATGTTTCAGGGATTCAAGGAACAAGCGTGTCTGAAGGCAGGGATAGGGCAGGGCACGAGCACTCAGCTCTCCCCAGGCCTCTCCTTGGCTTTTCCCGGTTTTCCTGCTGCCTCCGTCCGTCACACGCAACTCGTGCCGGTCTCGGAGCTCCTTGCTCTTCCCGAGCCCACGCCCTGGGAGAAGGCACCGAGAGGTTCTGTGGGATTCAGCGGCCAGGCAGAGCCGTCTACCGTTATGGGAAGGGCACGGCACTAACCGGTGCCAAGCTGGAGCCCAGCCCTCGCCTCAAGACGGGGCTTGGCGTGTTCTTAATTTTTAAGGTGTTTGCCGGCGTTATGGATTCTTTCATGGCCGAACGCGGAAACTTGCCCGTGGTCTCTGAAGGCATCTCCGGGCTCGGATGGAGACGGCGCCGCGTGCCGGGACCTGCCGCGGCCGCGGGCGGCTGATAGCGCACGGGGCCTGTCCCGGCACGGCCCGGCACGGCCCCGCTCGCGGCTTCTGCTCCGTCCCTGCCCCTGCGGCACCCCCAGCCTTTGATTCCGCAGACGTGTCGGGACACTTCAGCAGCCTCCAGAGAGTGCGTGTAAACACAGTGATTAAAACAACAACAAAAATGGTTCCCGGGGCTCTGCTAAGACTAAACACAGCACCGAGATACCCCAGAGAGAGAGAAGTTCCGCATCAGCAAATATTTATCGTTTTAATCCTCTAGGAGCTGGCAGCAATGGGGAAGGGATCAGAGCTCGGGAAAGAGAAGGTGAAGGGCAGAAGAGGGGAACCCACCTCTGAGGGAAGGACGGAGAGGAGAGCCCGGAGCCGTGGGCTCTGCGTGAGATCCTGGGACCGTTCAGCAGGGAAGGAAGGGAACAGCTCAGGGAACAGCAGGCTCCAGCTCCCTGGAATACCGCCCTGTGCATTAGCAGGGAAGCTGGGGGACCGCAGGGACAGGGTGTCACCAAGGGCGTCCGTCACAGCTGCCTCCGCGGAGCCCTGTGCCTTGGTGTTGCTCCGTGCCATCCCTCTGGGTCACCTCACAGCTCATGGATTTCCTCCCAGTAAAATACAGCCGTGGAAAAGGTCACTTCTTCTCTCCTCCTTTCCTTGCTGTTTCTCACCTTCTTCATTGCACATCAGACGCACGTTTCGTTTCTCAACCTCTTGACGCTCACTGTAGCTGAGCAACAACCAGGTCAGCTTGGCAGGGTCTGTCGGGAGGAGGAAACTGATGTTGACAACCGGGCAGATGTGGCTGCACCGAGGAGTCCCCAGGGCTGCCCTGGATGGGGGTACCGACCCCCTTCAGCTCTTTTGCAGCCCCCCGCGAGCAGCACCCTCAGACCTGTCCCTATCCCTTCTCAACCCTGTCCTCCCGCTGCTCTGCAGGTTTCTGCATTCGCTGCCCTTTGAGGCAGACAGGCCACAGCGGCACTGGGGACACGGAGCGAGCGGGGCCCTTGGTGGCCAGCGCTCTGTGCGCGGTGCTCCCTGCGCTCCCGCGGGGACACGGAGCGAGCGGGGCCCTTCGTGCGCGCGGTGCTCCCTGCGCTCCCGCGGGGACACGGAGCGAGCGGGGCCCTTCGTGCGCGCGGTGCTCCCTGCGCTCCCGCGACAGCCGCCGTGGCCAGGAGTTAACGTTCCCCTGGCGCGGTGCCCTGCCGGGGAGGGTGGCGAGCGCTTGCGTTTAATAACTTATTTATCTTTCCTTATTGCAGGGATGATGACAGTTCTCATTACTAAGCTGCTCGGTAATAGTCTAGCTGGTGGGAGCTGAATCATCACCCCCCTTTGCTGGCAGTGTTACTCCATCAGCCGGCAGAGGAGGGACAGCCCGGCTGTGCCCTGCGCCCACGCGGCTCCGGGCACGGTGCCATCGCGAGGGGGGCGCAGGGAGGGCCCCCCACTTGTCTTGGTTGTGACATTGTCCTCCTCAGCCCCAGGGTCCCGAAAACACGAGTCGCCGACCGTGTTTCCCATGCGCGCCCAGGCTGGGGGAGCCGCAGGCTGTCCCGGCAAGGCGCTTTCCTTCCTGACCTCCCTATTCCCGCCAGGTGCTCCCTGGAAAGAGCTTTCATGCCATAGTGAGGCCAAAGGGAGAAGGGAGCGTGTCTGGGGACGGCCTCGGGGAGACACTTCGTGCCGGGCACAGCCGCATGAACAGCAGTAGGAAAGGGAACGCTGGTGACCAGAAGGACAGAAAATGGCATCAAAGCAAGTGGGGTGCCAGGGAGCGGTGCCAGGCAGGGAGCACGGAGCAGGGACACGGACAAAGCAGGGGGAAGCACTTGGGGCCACGGGCAGCGCCGAGCGCCGGGAGCAGCTCCGTGGCTCCGAGTGACCGTTCCCGCTCCCGGCTCGCGGACGCAGGGAGGCAGCGGTAATGATATATGCAATCAATTAAGTACGGCCAGTTTTAATTAGATGTGTAAACACGCCTAGAGTTAAGTGAGGTCTCTTTATAGAGAAGGAATGTAGCGTGGTACCATATTAAAGGGAAACTCGTGCAGTAGCAAAATTAGACCTGTACAAATTGACACTCGGAGTCGTGTCTGGAAAACTGGATCCTCTCATTCTGCAGCGCCAATTTGTGGATCCACTTCCAGCGGTCAGAGGTGTCTGAACTCAGGAGCCGGGAGATGCAGTGACCCGTGGGGCTCCAGCAGCCCCAAAACTGCGCGATGGGACACGGCGCGTGGCGGGACACGACGACGGCACCGTGCTCTGTTCTGGTCTAGGCACCTCAGCAGGGTCCAAAAGCAGCTGGATGAATCCAGGGCTTTGTCCAGCCCCGGCTCCCATCCCAACCGCGTTCCTGCACGTTTCCCATCCCCGTGGGCAGCCCTGCGAGCCAGCGCGTCGTGGGTGATTTTCCTGCGCTCCCAGATGCGATGCACACCTTATTACAATGCGGCCCTTACAGAGGAAAAGAAACAGAGGAAAAAAAGTAAACCGGTTTCTAATTATGCCATGTTTGCTTTCATTTAGAGTTAATTCAGCCCACACAAAAGTTATTCTCCGTGTTAAAAGAAATATATATTTAAAAAAACAGATGCACGCCTTCATTAAAAAAATTAAAATGTAGAAACGAAGTAGTGTCTATTTCCACCTTTCCCCTCCTGATTAAAAACTATTTGCATTTCAAAACAAACCATCATTAATTTGGACCAAATGTTACGAGGGCTCTTCTTTCTAACCAGGCTAATTAAGCATGTGGCGGAGCAGTGAATGACTCCGGCTTTTTGCAAAGGCTCCGATTAGCCTCTTCCTCTGGGCTGAGGTGGTGGCTCAGAGGGACCCGGAGCCTGGTTTTTGTAGGAGCGCGTTGCACGGATGTGTCCCGGCCCCAGCACGTGCGGCCCAGAGGCAGGGCCGGGGCGGCGGGTGCCCGCGCGGAGCCCCGCGGTGGGCAGGGTGCCTGGGGAGGCAGTACCCGAGGGTGCAGTCCAGCGCGAGCGCACGCAGAATTAGGATCAGAACCCCCCCAAGGAGGTTCCTGGCCCAAACCTGCCCTCATTCCTGCACAGAGCCGGGGCTGCGGCTGCATTGGGGCTGTTTGCACAGAGCTCTGCCACCCCGGCTGCAGCCCGCGCCAGCTCGAGAAGCGGGAAAGAGCCCTAGGAAACGCACAGCGTGCTCACAGCAGACCCCAGCGCTCAAAAGCATGGAAAGCAACAGCCGAGGTTCAGCAAGCTTTTCCACGTTTTGCCGGAATCTCGGAAGGATGAGGCGTGCGGAGGGGGCGGTGTTGGTGTGTCCCTAGCCCCATGCTCGCCACCTGCCCCTGCTCCTTCCAGCACGCACCAGTTTTGGGGTGCAGCTCCACTGTTTTGGACCCTGCGTGTCTATGCAGGGGTGCTGAGCAGCCGTCCGGCGCTGGGAGCCGCAGGACCAGGTCCCACGAGAGGTGACATCCTGTTGGCCGATGTCCCCAGGGAGGGCCGGGGCTGCTGGGATGCCGTACTATAAATAAAGAAAAAATCAGGATCGCGTAAGTGTCTTGGTGTGGGACTGCATAGATTAGTGAGGACCGAGTGTCCCGTTTGGTACCGTTGCGTTTACATACATTTTCCAGAGTTTGCTTCATTAATGTGTTATCCTAGAAGGCCTCAATGGAAGAGGAACATCTTAAATAAAGCACAGCTGGGCACACGAGGATGCACCCAGCGCAGGTAACGGCCCGCCGCGGAACACGGTGGATGTGCGAAGTGCCGATGAATATAGAAGGTGGTTGTGGAGACCTTAAATGTGACTGTGGAAGGGGGCTCCAGGTGCAATCTGCCTCTCCTGCTGCACGCACCGGTGTCAGAGCACTCAACCGGATCGGCCCCAGGCGAGGACCCGCATCCCTGGGGACCGGAGCAGCTCCGGCCTCTTGGGTTTGGGACGGGAACGGGAAGGGCTTCCTTGGGGAGCTCCCGAGCCCGGGACACCAGCACGAGCCCTGGAGCCGGTGCAGGCAGCTCCTGCTGGGGCTGCACTGGGATCTGCATGTGACGGATATCCCGCATGGGGACCTTGGCGTCGGCGGGATTGCTGCATCCCGAGGGGATAACGCGGGCGCAGGCAACACCCCTGCCTGTGCTCTGGGCAAGCGTTCACTTCCCTGCCCTGTGTTTTCCTTCTGTATTTTCATATATCAAGAAATGTCCTGCGGCATGTCAAAGTTTTAATTTTGAATTAAAGTGATTTACCAAATATTTTCCTTCATTAAAGTTGCCTACTGTGTGTCTTGCTACTCAAGGATTTAAACGTGGGTCAGGGCTGACAGGGTGCACAGTGAGGCTGAGCCTATGTATAATATACACGAATAAACCCAGCGCTGACCTGATGTGCACAGGATTATACTGCTCGGGTCAGTGGAGCAATGAGGATCTCTTAGAGTAGCTTTTACATCTGTTTTCTGGGGGATATTGGCCAACATTCCTCTAAAATAACATTCCAGAGATATTTACAAGATATGAACAGAAAATAAATACAAGAAAAGAGAATTTATTAAAAATAATAAAACGAGGGATCTGAGGAATGTCTTGCCTGCCCCACTGACACTGCATAGCCACCTACGGATGCTCCTTGCATCCAAGTGGGGGATTGGAGGAGCCAGAGTGCCAGGAGGCGCTCCGCATGGATTCCTGCAGGGAGAATGACCGGGAATGGAGGAAGTGAGAGGAGCTTCCAAACCTGCTCCCGCGGCCGCCCCGGCATGGGGCTCGGGTACCGTCCCTGCAGGGTCCCCCATCGGACAGCAGGGAATTCCCATCGGATCGTGGTGCTCCCTCCGGACACCCCTCATTGCAGCGGCGCGGGGCTCCAGAGCGTGGAGCGGGTCTCAAGCACGATGCAGAAGAGGAAGAAAAAGCAGGCTATTAATTAACAGCAAATGTACAGTTAATGGGGCTTTTTTCCCTGCCTAAACAATTCATCAAAATGATTTCACTGAAATTTAGCTGATGGGGCACTAAATGCAGATGGTCCGTCCTGCTCTGCTTTTTCTTTCCCGGTTACAGCAGAAAGCTGATATCACAGCCTTGGATTTGGGATTAGCTGCGCATTTAGGGAACGGAGACAGTGGGAGTGGATAAACTAATGCTCTTGCCCCTGTCAGGATCTAGAAGACAGAAACCTGTAAGTGAAAGGGTTGCAATGCACAGGACGGGCCCAGCACTTGCCCCTTTCCCTAGGCAGGGTCCTGCACTGCCTGCAGGTTCACTTAAACACGGAGCAGAAATTCCTACCGGGCCGGTTTCGGACTGCAGTAAAGTCGAGCCAGGGAGGATGGCCAGGACGGGAATTGGTGATGGAGTTACTGGATCTGTCACGCTGTTACTGTGCTTGACAGACCCTGCAATGGCCCTGCTTCACAAAGAAACTCCCCCAAAAATAAGGCTGTTAAATTTTTTAGTGCTTTTAAAATTGCTCTTATATAGAAAGAGGGAAACCAGCTGTTTACTGCTTTACAGGCTTTTTTTTTTTTTTCTGCGAAGTCACGTTGCTTTTGGAATTTAAAGATACAGGGAAAGGCTCAATGCAACCTAGCAAACGGGCTGATATTTCAAGGCTCTCGGCTACCTCGGTTTGAGTTAACGCCCCGGGACCCGGCTGAGCGCGGGGCTGAGCGCGGGCTCAACTTTGAGCTGAGTTTTTAGTGTTCCCATCCAAACCCACCCTAAGTGCTTGGCTGAGCCGGAGCCAGGAGATGCTCCCTGATCTCCGGCTCTGCGCTCCGCAAATACCTGCGGGCTCTGGGGCATCGACGCTGCTTTGGAAGGTGAAGCAGAGTTTAGCCCAAGGTCCGGCTCTCACGTCGTTTCCAACCCGGCTCTGTGTGTGGATGCCCCTCTGGGCATCTCGGGGAGCGCGTGGGTGCTGCAGCCCCCGCTGCAGCGGGGCGTTTGCTGCCCCGTCCGGGTACCTGTCGGTACCGAATCTCTTGGTGGCTACGTGGTGGTGGCTCCAGGAGCCAGCCCGGGCTCTCCCCATGGACTTGCACCCACAGGAGAACCCTGGCACTTAGAAAGCTGCTAATTAACAGGCGCAATTAGCGCTCAGACCTGACTCCAGGCTCTCCTTGGAGCCTCTGCGGAGCTCTGCCCAGCTCCGTGCTCGGTGCTCCCTGCAGAACGCGCAGACCGAGGTGGGTGCGGGCCGCGCTCGAGGGGAGCACGGATGGACAAACAGGATCCAGCTGCGAGAGGAGCAAATCCCGGAGCCCCCCCCCAGCTTTCCCATCCAGCCATGAAACAATTCACCAGTTTTATTGAAACCAGACCGCCCGCTGCATCGCGCAGTCGCTGCTCCAGCTGATTCGTCACGTCTGGTGGCCCTCGGGAGCTGGCCCCGACGGCAGGGGAGCGAGGAGGATGACAGAGCGGTGCAGGCGCTGCCCGTGCCGACGACACGCACACATGTGTGCTCAGAAACGGTGGATCGAGACTGCCAAGAACTGGAGAGACCTTCCTGGAGCCTGCAGAGCTCCCGTCAAGTCCTGCCTGCCTCGCTTCTACCCTTTGGCTTGTCCCTCTCCCTGCAGTATTCCAGCTGCTCTTTTCTTTATACCTCTCCAGCTGCCTGTTTGCAAAGAACAGGCCCGGCACCTCCTTTTTTCTCGCTGTGTGGCATCCAGGAACATGCAAATAGGCACAGAGAAGGCCCGGCCGGCTGCTTCCACGCCGGCATGCACCGCTGCCAGCTTCCGTCTTAGCCGGATCAAAGACTCAAGCATGAAAGTCCTCAGCTAGTCCTGGCCTCCCATGCGGCAAGTCCAGGCTTTGCTCCCGGCGCTGGTTTCTGCAAGGGAGAATTGTTGAGAATCGCTGAGAATCGCTGAGAATCGCCGATGTCGTGAGCTCGTGTTCCCAGCACGCCAGCAGCGCCACGCACCTCCTAGACCCATTCCCCTTAGCTGAACCCATGGGCACACGGAACCCACGGATAGCTGAGCCCAACGGCCGAGGGAAGCCCAGAGGTGGATCCTCTCTGCTGTACCTCTTGGGAAGGGGTGCCCGGAGGAGCAATATCCACTGGGAATTGCGCTGGATGCAAAGAGCAGGATGCAGCGCTCCAGCTGCAAACGACTTGGTCCCGATTCCTGCGAGTGGAGCACAACATAGACACGGACGAGGACAAACTCCATTTTAATGATTGCACCGAGGTGCTTGTCTTCAAAATAGATTTGATTGACCTTAGCAAAGGGGAGAAATGGAGAAGAAAATTAATTAGAAATGGAACATGAAACCAGCTGGCCTGGAGTCGCTGACCTAAAGGACAACCATCCAACCAGGCATCTCAGGTGGCAGCAAGGGCGTTAAACGATGCAGATACTTCTGTTTTAAAGTGTTAGTTAAAGAGTATTCAACTATAGAAAGGCAGGATGGGATTTGCTGGTGCTCTGTGGTCCAGGGCTGCACCACGGTGGGTCCTGCACGAACAGAACTTGGTACCCACAGAACATGCAGATTTGCTCATTTATCTGCATTAATTTATTTCCTGGCAGTGCAGGAGGAGGGAAGGCTGCTGCGGCGCGGGGCAAGAAGGAGCCCGACCGCCTTCGCCGCGCACACAAATCATCCCGTGTCCGTGCAAGGAATTTACTCCGTCATATTTTAATAACGCTCCTCGCAGGATAAGAACTTAATCCCGGCTGCTACTTGCCATCCAGGAAAATATGCAGAATGTTTTAACAAGGCAGGATGTTATCTGCTTCCCCCATCCCTCCCTTCTCCGCTCAGAGAAATTGTTCCCAAATTATCATGGGGATATAAGCGAAATAATAACCCAGGATGACAGGCTGAACTCAAGGACCATTTAGCTAGAGCTAGTTAAACATCTATTTTTGGCATTTCCCCCCAAAGTCTGATTTTTTTTTGAAGCAGAGAAAATTAACAAAAAATTGAGCTAGCTGATTTCAGCTAAGTGTTTTGATGAATAATTTGCCATAACGGGCCAAAATAAGATAGGGGCTTCATATCATCGTATTGCACATCACATTTTATGCTCACATCCGTTTGTTTCAAGCCTTCCTGCCTGGGTTTGATTGGGGAGTGTATTTGGTTTCATAATGTGCTTTGACTGCTCCAAAATGGAACGTTTTGAAGGTTCTAGGGAAGAAGCTTTTTCCTGGTTTCCGTTCTGTCAAAAGATTTCTGCAGGAAGTCGAAGAAAGACTCTGATGTTGCAGCATTTTCTCAAAACGCAGATGTCATTTTTCTGTCGTCTCTATTTCTAATATCAGTGTAATGCAAGTTGCATAGATGAGGGGCAAATATGACCCCAGGGATCCAAATCTTCCCACATACCTGAGGTTTTGAGAACAGCCCGACCATTTTGCTGCGTATTTATCACTCCTCTTTCCCAAGAGTGCCGGGTACAAGCCAGTACAAATGAAGTGAGTTACTGACCAGCAGAACCACGTGTCTGCCTGCCTTTCACTTGATATTTGTGTGCAGGAATAAGCACAACCCTTAAAACAACCTTCTTCCTCCCGGGTCTAGAAGAATAACAACAATTTGGTGTTTCGGGATCTCTCCTGGAATGCCGCAGCCGGGAGCCGGACGGAGGAGCCGGAGCCGGGAGGCCTCTCCAGCTCTCCGCTACTTGAGGCGACGGTGTCATGTGTTTCCATTTATAAAGCTAATTAAATTTCATATTAGATCCACTTGAGAATATTTTGCGCTCGCTGCTTCTCGGGGGAAGCTGTCCCAAGGCACCACTTCTCTGCTGCTCAGCAACCTTCTGTCTTCTTAGTTTCATAAATATGTGAATATCTGGAGAGGAAGAGACCCAGTTTAGATGTGTGTCAGCGCTGGCTTTTGGATAATACATCTTCTCAATGACCAGGTCAACAGAAAGAGCTATTTAGAGGCTATCTGGAGTTAAGATGTGACTGGGCTCCTTCAAAGCTGCATTTTCAGCGTCTCCCTGAGCATGGGGCTCTCCTTAGGGCAGCCTTAGTCAGTGCTTTGCTGCTGCAGAGTTAAAACCGGCTGCTGGAAGCGCCTGCCTTTGTTATTGGTGCGGTAATATCTGGTCAAGGGGCTTCTCCAAGGTGAGAGCACAGACCCTACGGACAGCAGGCAGAACTGGGAATGGGAATCCCACCGGAGCGGCACTGTCCCCGCAGCCCCAGAGCCTGGAGCGGGACCGGGACGCGAGGGGACGGAGTGGAGCAGCGGGAGCCTTGGAGAGGTGCATCCTGAGCCCTGCATCGAGGTCCCTGCTTGGATCCACACGAATTCTATGGTTCTATGATTCTTGGGATGCGCTTGCGATCCAGCCGCTCTTCCACACTCTGACCCAGCTGCAATCATTTATAAATGCAGAGCACAGCGAGGTGGCTGATGCTGATGCAGCAGCGCGGGGACACGGAGCCCTCCGCGCGGGGCATTGCCGGTACCTGGGCCCGTGCTGATAACAAACCTTCCGCGCGGAGCCGCAGCCGCACGGAGACGAGATCTGCAGAGTGACACGCGTGGCCCGTGCGGCGGCAGTGCAGGGGCTGTCACTGCGCACACCAGCGCGGCTGTCCCTTGTCACCGCGGGCTGGGGGTTGGGTCACCGGGGGGACATCACCATGAGCCCAGCCAGCTCCCTCTGCCTCCAGCTCTCCCGCAGAAGGATCCACAGCTCAGGGTGCAGCAGATGTCCAGGATACCCCGTTTTGCGCTTAGCAAGAGGCTGGAACCCCCAGGGCTGCTCCTTCCATCCCCTCCCTGCTCCTTTCCAGCACAGACCTTTCCTTCACTGTCCCGGTGCTGCCGGGGGCCGGGTGCTGCGGGCGCTGCTTGGAGCTGCCGGTTCGGTGTCGGGGGCTCCCGTGTTTGCTCCGGGTAGGTTTGGGGTGTCCCCTGGGGACAGTGGGAGGTGCGGGCTGCCTGCCAGGNAGGGCCGGGTGCTGCGGGCGCTGCTCGGAGCTGCCAGTTGGGTATGGGGGCTCCAGGCAGGTTTGGGGTGTCCCCTGGGGGCAGTGGGAGGTGCGGGCTGCCTGCCAGGCTGACGAGTTCAAGGAATGAGCTCTTCCACCCCGACTGCCCAGGGAAAAGAGCGGTGGGTCCTGGCAGATCCCGCCTGGACAGCATGGATCATGGAGACTGGTCCGAGGCAGCAGCTCCTGCCCTCGGATGCCCTTGTGGTTCGGGCAGAGCCAACGTTAATACAGATATAGAGTGTCCAGGGCCAAGGGGGCTGTGTGGGGAGGCTGCTGCACTCAGCTACATGTTCCTCAAGCGGGTGGTGGTGGAGGGGTTGATCCGCTCATACAGTTCCTCCTGGGAATTAGCGGGGATAAGGGAGGAGGAAGTGGGACTGTGGAAGGGGATGCCTGGATGGGAAGAACCTGGAAGGCACCGGACGGGCCGTGTACCCGGCCACGTCTTTCTCCAAACAGTGGAGGACAAAACAAATAAAACAAAACCCCAAATCAATTAAGCAGCCAGACGTGTTTGCTCCAGGAGCGCTCGTTCAAAAGCCAGAAGTAATGCGTTTCCCTTGGCTTTGGTGATCAATGCTACTTATCCACATGCACTCCAATTAATAAATCCTTTGTTCTCCTGGCCCTGGTCCACGACGGCTTTTTAGCATCCCCGGAGGATCCCGCCCGGCAGCTCCGCAGCCGCGGGGCCGGGGCAGACCCCGCACTGCAGCCCCGCGCGGCTCCGGGTCCTCCGGGCTGTTTGTGGAGCAGACAAATCCCGGCGCAGAGAGACCCTCCGTCCGTCCTGCATCCCATAGGACCAGGCACCGATGCAGGGGACTGGCCCGGCCGACCCTCCTCTGGATCGGGAAGGACACAGGCTTCCCCGGGCCCCAGAACCGGGGCCCTTGGTCTCCGGATCAGGAAAGGGGCACTGGGGGCTTTTCCCCATCTTTTACTGGTTAAACATGGGCAATTCCTACACTGAGCTCCCTGGATCTGAACAGGAGAGTGTTTTTTTTTTTTTTTTTTTTTTCTGCCTTTGTGTAGTTTTGCACGCACATTTCTTGGAAAAAGAAAAAAAATCAGCATTTTGCTCCGAGTTTGGGGAAATGCTTTTACCCATGGAAATGTCTGCATTTGTTTGAATGCGGGCACATTCCCATGTAAAAAAGTACCATCTCTCAGAGTGAAATATCCCCCAGCCCCTTTGCAATGGGACTGCTGCTGGGTGAGAAGAGAGAACTGGATGCAAAGGCTGCTAGACACGGGGGCATCTGCTCTCCTCCCTCCTTCAGAAGAGAACCAGATGCTTTCAAGCCTGGAAACCCCAGTATCTCGTGGCATTCGTGCTCGCTTTCCTTTGTGCAGCCTCTAGACCTTAGAGGCCTGTTTTCTCCCGCTGCCAGGATTGTTCTGCTCTAACGAGGGCAGCCAGCCCGCGAGATCCGGCGCTGCCGGGTCACTCCGCTGCCTCTAAGGAGTTCTGTGCCTCCATCCCCGTGCATGCGGCTGCACCGCGCATCCCGCCTGGCCACCGACTCCAAGCAATAGACCCCGTGCGCAGGAGGGCACCGAGGGCAGAGCTTATTAACGAGCGTTTGTGAGCGCTGCAAACGGGGCTGCTCGGCTGCACGAGCTGCAGCGGGGCCGGGCGCAGCCTGCAAACAGGAGGGCCCGGGCGGTAACTCACGGCTCGAGCGGGGACCGAGAGGTGAGAAGCTCTTAATCTGCCTCGCGGTGTCTGCAGCCACGCTGCTGCCCATTCCTCTAATCTATGGACAAAGAATCAGAAGCAACAGCATTGCCTAGGGAATAAATAAGATTTATTTCAGGCTAAATGAATGCTATTTTGCAGCTCTGGGATGTTTAACCTTGGCCAGAAGGAATGATCTCTCTATTGTAGAGCAGATAATTAATTGTTACAAAATCCCCAAGAGATCAGACAAACGGAGGGCAGCTGGGAGGCAAATTCCCAGATTTATACGGTGCCTTGAGCCACTTCCAGCACCCGGGCTGAGCGGTGTCCAGCTCCCGCCCTCCACAGCACAATGGTGGCTGCTGAATGGGCAATTTAAAGCAAATTGCAGAATCCAAGGGCGAGTTCAAAATCACTAAATCAGAAGTGCCTGAATGGATTATTGTGAAATACAGCCTGAAATGGAGTTTAAAGACTCATCTTTTCCCGTTCCCTGCTAGGCTGCCTCCCGTCCCCAGCACCGCGCTGCTGCCTGTGGGAAGAGCCCGGCGCTCCCAGGAGCCGGCAGGATGCGGGGCTGGGATGCGGGGCCAGGATGCAGGGCTGGGATGCGGGGCCGGGATGCGAGGGCCGGGCAGGGGCATCAGCACCCGCTTTGCCCGGGTTTCCCACTCTTTGCTGCTCTCACTTGCCACATTCCCGGTGCTGCGGGATAAATCAGCTTTCGGTGCAAGTCTGTCCAGGGCAGGCAGCCGGTGAGTTTTCCTAAGTGCATTTTTCGTGTATTTTTAATAAAGGTCACTGTGTTTACTGGCAAAGGCAATCAATGACAGTTCATTATTTATTAGGATCCCACTGGTCTGTAACGACCCGCAGGCTGAGCACACGCCAAGGCTGGACTCGGCCTCTCCAACAGCCTGGAGGACCCATCCCCATCCCCATCCCCATCCCTGCTCCTCTTCCCCTTTCCAGCCCCATCCCTGCTCCTCTTCCCCTTCCCAGCCTCATCCCCATCCCATCCCATCCCTGCTGCTCCCGCCTCGCAGCAGCCCTGCCTGCAGCTCCCTGGGCTCAGTGGTCTCCGCAGTTTTTCTCCTCCGTGCTTGAGCTCGGAGTCCGTCAGCCACCAGGACTCTGGGAGAAGGGAATTGTTGACTGTGATGGGGCGAGGGGGACAAGGAGTGACTGGGGCTCTAATGGATCGATTCGGAGCGAACCGACGGCCGCCGCTCCCCCGTGCAGCTATCAGCCGCGTTGGCATTCTGGCCAGGATGGGAAGCAGGGCTATTTTTAGACTCTTAATACCACGGACAGAAAGCAAAGAGGAGCAGGAAGGAGACCTGGGCGCTGCAGGAAGCAATGGGTCCCCCTGGCCCTTCCGCAGCCGTCCCGCACCCTCCGCTTCCCCCATTCCCGGTCCCCAAGGAGCCCTCGCTGCGCTCCCAGCCCGGCGCTCCCGGGAGGGAAGAGGAAGGTCCCGCTGAGCATCTCCCCGCACAGCCCCGCCTGGCTCCTTGCCCCAGGCTCCCTGTGACCTTTGAGCCTCTCCAGGAGCCAGGGACCAGGCCCTGCCTATGGAGAAGGGAGTGGAGCCACCGGGGCAGCATCGAATCCATTGCCACAGCAACAGGGTCCTTTTGAGTCCACTGCTGTTATTATTTTTCATTGGAAGGATAAAATAAAATACAAGGGAGAACAAAATATATTGGAATTAAAAAAGGAAAAAGAAAATTCTCTTAAAACTGGGGGGACATCTCATGTGGTCCCACTCTGTGAGCGGGCTGGGGTCGTGTTCAGGCTGGGGACGGGAGAGCGGCTGCAGATACTGTCCATGGGATGCAGCCCCGACCAGGACCCTGAGCATCAGTTTGAAATGATTGGATCCCTTCCCTCCAGACCAGGAATGCTCCCGCGCCGCGAAGGTCTGCTCCGTAGGAGCATTTCTGCCTTTGCGCTTCGGCTATGTGTCCCTGGGACCCGGGGCTTTAGGAGCTCTTGAACAATTCGGTATCGTGCAGGGCAAAACCTCGTCTCTGCCTCCCCATCCTGGACCCCAGAACAGGCCCCAGCAGCCGCTCGTCCCCTTGGGAGCCTCTATCCCTGCCAGCCCCTTCCCGGTTGTGCGGGCAGCCGCGGGATCGGCGCTGGCGCAGCTCTGCCGCGCGGCACCTCGCTCCGCAGCACCCACCTGGGCAGCTCAGGCGAGAGCCCCCCTCGGGCACTCGGAAACCAGCGTGAGCAACGCGCAGAGCAGAACCCCCTGCGTCCTGCCTTCATCCTGTGCCTGCCCGTCTGTCCCGAGCCGGGAGCAGGAATCACAGAATCGCAGAATCGTTAAGGTTGGAA
>VWPW01029502.1:0-16333 GCA_013389825.1 Crypturellus undulatus
CGATGGGATATGACAGTTTCAGCATACAAACCTCCTTCACTGTCCTCCCCTTTTGGAGAACATAAATTATTGGCTCTTATACCATCATGTTGCTTGGATTCAGCAAAGAGCTTGTGTAAACAAACCCAAGTTACAATGCAAGAAGTAGGAGTGAGTCATAAACAAAACACAGACATATGCTCTCTTACAAATAAAGACCTGGATGGTCAACTTCCCAAAGTCTGGTTTTCATTAATTACAAAATGAAATACATTTTCCATATGTAACCCACTCCCCACACCAAAAAGGAAAATAAAAACCCATTTACAGTTTGTGATTAACAGAGGACAAAAGAGAAGAGGAATGCAGTCATTTTGGTACCAAAGAAAAAGAGAAAGGAAATGAAATATTGAAATTGCTAGGGAGAATACAATTAGTTGCACAAAATTCCTCTCAAGTAGGTCACCCCTAAAAAGTGTAGATTTAAGAGCCCTAAGGGCAAATGGCATTGAGTGAGCTATTTCTCAGTTGTCTGATCAAAAAGGTTAGATCTCTGTCGCACAAAACAATTATTCTCATCCGGCCTCACTGGTGATTGACATACATTTTCCCAATATTGTCGCCTCTAAGCAATCAACTCCTTTGAGTTGACTCCCATTCTTCCCCAGTCCTAANCCCCAATCCTAAGAGTGGCTGCAGGTCTTGAGATTTTAAGAAATTAATTATTTTTCACACACTTTGTATTTGCTGTCCATATTTTGCATTTCATGGCTACATTTAGGGCACATTTTCCAGATTTTCTTTGCAAAGTCCACATGTTTTTTTTCAGAAAACAAAGTTGAATTTTTTTGGCTTGTGGTGGAAATCTGACATGTGAGAATTTCAGCAAAAATAAAACNTTGGCTCATGGTGGAAATCTGCCATGTGAGAATTTCAGCAAAAATAAAACACAAAAGGTCCGTGGTGAAATCAGGAGATATGGCATTAATCTTGTCTTTCAATACAAAGAAAGTAAGCCAAAGGCCAGGAAATGAATCTGAAAAAAAGATTAGCCAACTCTCTGCAAAGATTTTATGTCCTTACTAAGATCTATTGATATCTGCCATTTCTGCAGCTCAGTGTTAACATACATCAATCATACATCAGTATGAGCAGTAGAAGGCGACTTGTTTTTCTAAAGCTGGAGCCTTTTGAGATGACCATGGAAACCTTTCTGAGACCCAGAGACTGGACAAGAGGGTGCATGTCTCCTGTTAAGTCCACCGTCATATCAGCCAACCCCAATGGTTGTCTTAGATATCCAAATTTTCCAGGACATCCACACTGAATGGAGCCCAACAGCAGGTAGACAGTGACCGTGCTGAGCGACTGTAAGTGCCTACTTTCTGCTGAAAGAGTCCAGTTCACTAAGGTTAACCAATGGGAAGACAGTTATGTGTAGAGGCCTACAATTAGTTGTAAATCCTTGAGCTTAATACAACTACTAGTGTCTTTTGTTATGGTATTTAGATAATCTGACTTCTTTTAACAGAGCAAGAAGACGTTCCCTTCCCCTTTGGACCGAAACTTACTTTCTCCTTTAGTAAGAAGTTGTTCCGTGCTGGTTTACCGCACTGATTTTTCTTCTGTAAATGTTTATTACGTTTTCAGGAAGCTTGTTAGAAACTACTAATAATGTTTTTGCCTTTCTTCCAGCTAAGCCTCTGAACCTCCAGGCTTTAAAAACTATTTCAGCTGTGTTACATACTCTGTCGGTGGTCATAATACGTGTCTTGAAAAATTAATACCCTTTTAAATCAAGCTTTTCTTAAAGACATATTTGGAAAGCCAGTATTATTTTGCATTATAGTCAGGGACATCTGATTCTACGTTTGGAGTGGAGAGACAGTGTGTAAAGGAGTCTGATGCGTCTGCAGGGGGAAGATTTGATGAGGTGTGCATATGACAAAATATCAGGGAGATCTGCCAAAACAAACCACTATTGAAGTGAGAGCCATTAGGTGTTATCAACTCATCTGGAAGCTCTTGGTGAGCAATCTTTGATATAAAATATTCTGCTGCATTGCCATGTGATATACTGCTCAGCTTAAAAACAAACCTAAGTACTAATCTTTTCCATTTCATCCAGGCAGATCCTGCCCAGCCCTGGGCCCTACTTTGCCTTCATCGCTTTTAGGCTTTATTGTTCTCTTCCTTTGCCTAGTTTAACTTTTGCACATGGGAGCCTTGACTTGGGAGGAAGGCTTTTGTTTTGGTGGAAGTCATCTAAAAAGGACTGAAGAGGAGGTGGGGAATAGTAACACCCCATCTGTGCATAGGCAGATGAAGAGGAATATGATCCTAAACAAGACACAGCCTCCCTATACTGGGGATGCATGGGGGTACCGTGTTGCGTGGGCACAGTTATCTCCCTATGCTTCCCCAGCTTGTAGGGCCATGCGCTATCTCCACAAAAGCCTGAGGCTCTGAAACCTTGCTTGCTCTGTGACCTTTCCCAACCATGGACATCTACCTGATTGCAGTGATTAGGCCGTTTCCTCTCAGCGCAGCTGCATATAGAGACAGCTTGGATTTGACAATGTAGAGAGGTGTGGGAAGAGACACCTTCTCATCTTCCCACCACAGGACCTGCTTGGAGACTTGGAAGGACAGAGAGAAGGAAGCCACAGCCTCCTGAAAATTTAAGGATTTGGAAAAAAAAAATAGTAAGAGCTCAACAAAAGGAGGAACTAAACTGTCAGCAAAAGACCGTCAAGAGAAAAATGCCTCCTGGTTTTCCTCTTCCTGCACACAAAGGGCCCTTTTTGGAGATCTTTTTCTAAGCTCACTAGAGAGCACTGGGAGGGCCTCCCAGAACACCAGTAATTCAGCTAAGCCCCGGCAGATCTGGGCTGCTATCTGCAAGCAGCTGCGTGAGGCTTGCACTGGCTATTAGAGGCATGAACACTGCAGTACCTTCTGCAAATGCAGCATCTCGAATGCAGGCTCTGGAAACAAGCTGCAAAACTGCTCTCTGGTGCTTCACTCTGCTGCTTTCTCTCCAGCCCAACAGCCACTTCCCCTCCATCCTATCCTACCTCTGCATGCACAACCTCACCTCACTGTCCCAAGTGAGCTGCAAGTACTGCAAACAAACCAGCAAGAGCCACCTTAGAATACAGCTTTGCACGATTAAAATAAGGCACATGAAGGACTGGCATCCTGCTTCAATTTCTCCTGAATGACCTCCTGCAGCTCAGTCATGTTAAGGGAGGAGGCAAGCCCAGGTAGATCAGATTGGTTGGACGTTCTCCATTAGTCCCCTCATCTCATTCTTTGGCATGTCCATAGCAGTAGAGATCAATCTTCCTACCTGTCATTCTAGATCCTTTTGGAGGTGCCTGAGGTCACTCGTCAGAGTACTGTACAGAGAAGAGCGTTTGCTCAACAGCTGGGCTCAGTTTGTTGACTTGGTTTGGACAGAGACATTTTCAAAGAGCTCCCCATTAATTACAGGAAACCCATAGCACTATCCTGTTTTCCCATTAACACAGTTTTCTCTCAGTTTTCACTAAATTATTTCCACATCTGGGCTACAGATAAAGCAACAATTTAATTAGACTTCTGAAAATGGAAAGAATGAACTATGCAGTCAGGCATAGACTTTCATCTTGAAACCCATTGTAAAAAAATTGCGTGCTTCCATTCTCCGCCGCATTAAAAATCTTAGCCTTTAGTTTATATATAGGAAGGTATTAAGGGATAAACGGAGATTCCTATTTTTTTCTTATATAAAAATTATCTTTATAGAAGCCACTTCACAGCATGGATTTCTTGCTTTCACTATTCAGGAAACTAGAGGAAACTCCAATGGAATACACGGTAAGCACATTTCAGTTGAATAATTAAATATACAATAGTATAATTCAGTGATATGAGTAAATTTTTGGAGAATGCAAAAACAGAGGTTTGACAAGACCAAGAAACTGCTAATGGGTCTTGTATGTAGGGTGATGTACTGAGGGTTCCCCATTCATTGGAAATTAAGACACAATGCAAGATTAATTTCTTTATCCATGCTGAGAAAAGGCATGGCAATGACTGAATGACTTGGCTCAATTTCTGACTATATAAAGCTATCAGCTCTCTGATCTGATTCAAAATAGAAGCACAAAACACAATTTAATTGAAAAATATGCTACTCTGGCTTATTTATTCCAATATATTTTAAATCACAGTTCATTGCACCAGACAATTTCACATTTGCAAGACAGAATATTATGCTAAAATCACTGAAGTATGCAAGAAGAAATCTCTGCTGCTCTTTAGATATTCACTGTGTATTCGGCATGTTCATACCAAAGAGATGGAGACATTCAAAGAACCCCTGCTAGACCATAGGGCTTGGTGCTACTCCTGTTATTGCACAAATAGTAACACGTGAATGAAATAGATTTGATATGTCAAGATACCATTACGATAAGAAAATATTACAAAAATTACAGACTGATTATCACATCAGATATGCACATCTGCATACTCAGATGTGACCACTCAAATCAGGAAGAGCCATGCAAACATCCATGGAGTCAAGAAGAAAGATGATCGAGAATAAATAGGGGAGAGGGAGGAAAACAACATTACCTGCTTCGGATGTTGCTGATGATGAAGGTAGGAGAGATAATACTGGGCTTGGCATTGCAACACTGTCAACAGCTGCTGGTTTCCTTCTGGTCATCATGTTACAGGCAGAACTTTCCATTTTACTATGAAGTGAAGTCTGGTCTGCTTTTAAGTGGGCACCTGCGATTCCTGGGGAATGGAAACAAAATTTGGATGAACACTGCTATAGTAACCTAAGAATATCTGCAAAAGAGTAACCAGTCACAGTTCCAGTTTGTTGTCCCGACATAATTCCACATTTCCCAGTATATGTGCTTAGAATATGGTCTTAATACTAGCAAGGATCGTGATTTTTGTTTGCTTTTAGTAATTTTGCTTCAGGATGTACCACCACTGATCTCTAAAAACACTGGTAAATCAACACAGTAATTCTGCATGATTGCTTTTTCTTCTCAAAGCAAACACACACACACATATATAAAGACAGGCCTGCTTCGTATCTCTATTCAGTGGGATTGTGTATTTATTGTTCCCTGGGTGGTGTATTCTCCACACACTTACATACTTCTGCTCTACAATCACTTGGCTCAGCGGGTGTTTTGTCTGAGTAAGGAGCAGGCATCAGAAACAGCCTCAGCATGTAATTCCCCATCTAAAAGACATTATGTTTTCGCTTGTTTTTTAGGAATCCCCTTTCTAATGAAAATTGACCTTGCAAGTCATCAAAGAGGTGGGAGAATATAAACAAAGAAAAAAAAAAGAAAAAATAAAGGTTTGTCATACACTTTTCTACCCACAAGTTCTAATGGAATAAGCATTATTCTTCCATGGATTACAGCATGGAACAAGTAAAAATGGTAAAAATTCTCATGTGATCTCAAAGTGATCATGTTTCATAAAAATAATAGTTATACAAGAAGGGCTGGTAGATTCCTCCCTTGGCAATGCTACACAAACCTTGTTATGATTTGAATTCATTTTGTTTCCTTGTAAATGTGGCAAGTTTCAACTGCTTGGGTTGAAGCTTAGTAGCTATTAGCTAGCTGCATGTGTCTGCTATATCTGAATATGCAACCAGTCATTCATATAAATATATATATATATATGTATATACATAGAATATACATATAAATATATACACACACACATATATATTTATTGTGTATGTGTATACGTATTGCATGTGCATATGTAAGTATATGAATTTACCAAGGGGAAAGACAGCCAAAATGACTCAGTTGTGTTTTACGATAAAGCTATTTTTTTCCTCATTTTAGATAATGCCTAACAGCTGCATCTTTATATAACACCAGTAGCTCCGACCCTGCAGAGTCCCTCCAGCAGATACTGGGATTGTTGAAGTCTCCCATGAGAACGTGAACGTAAGGCTTCTTCTGCTTGTCTGAAAAAGGCTTCATCTACTTCTTCCTTATCAGATGGTGAATAGCAGACACTAGGCATATTGAACATATTGGTCCACCTACTAATCCTGACCTACAAGCTCTCAAAAAGCTCCTCATCTGTACCTTGGCAGATTTCCATGTATTCTAGCTGCTCTGTTAGATAAAGGGCAACTGTCCCTCCTCTCCTATCCTAACTGAAAGCCTGTACACATCCATCACAGCATTCGTAGACCTATACTTCTCGTTTCCTCTCCTAGTTCTCGGAGCCACTTCAAAGCGGCATCCAGTAATGAAGAAAAAGATGATAGCTGTAATGCTATCCTAGATGTTCTTCCTTATTTGTGTGCATATGCTGGAAGTGGGCCCCATTCAGCTCCGTTTTGATAATTAGGTGATCTCTCCTGCCCACATCATCCTACAACCTTTGATTGCCAATCTGGTCCATCACTTCCTCACTTGACTGTGGGCCATCATTCCTCTCCTCTGCTTTTGCTACTTTAAAACTCTCCTTGCTAGGTAGGCCAACATGTTAAAAAAGATGTTTTTGCTCCACATAGTCAGGTGGATCCTGTCTCTTCTTAGCAGTCTTCAGACCTCAAAGAGGGTCCCACTATCATAAAAAACAAATCTTTCTTGCCAACACCAGCTGTGCAACCAGTTATTGACCCACAGGATCGATCCACTCCTTCCCAGGTCCTTCCCTGTCTCGGACAGGAATGAGAAGAGTCCTTGCGCTCAGATGCCCTTGGCCACTGCCTTCAGAACCATGTACTCATGTGTGATACGCTCCAGATCTCCTTTGGAAGGTCTCCCTGGTCAACAGGAATAGCTGACAGATTTCCTTAGAAGCTCTTACAGCTCTGTAGAAGTCATAGACTCCTGCAGATGTCCTCTCCCTTCAGCAGCAGGTATGCTGAAGTTCCTCAGAGATTTCCCTGATATTCCTAGAAGCAGTTTCCAGAAGGTCAAGAAGATCTCAAAGCAAAACACAGAAACTGTGTTCTTAGTGATCGCCTCTGTTCACTGCATTTGACCTTTCTACATATGAACTAACATTTCCTTCCGAGCTGCCATGAACCTTTGTCCCTGGACATGAAATGCAAAATAACAGGGATCAGTTACCGGGTTCAATAAGGATCAGTTGACTATGGTCTCATAAAAGTGGAAGAGGTCTCCATCAGCCTCAAGCACAGAAGATGTGTACTGGTGAGAGAGGTCTGAGCAACTGAGTAAACTAGAGTGGACCACTCTAAGATACGAATCCTTATGAAAAGCCTTTGGACTTAATGGGCAAAAATGGGTCTGAAACAAAAAGGACCAAGATAGGATTGCAGCAGCAGAAGTCCTGGCTTGGTGGAGATGGGCAAAGGAGTCTCTGATGATTAGACTGCACATCCTTATGGAGACTCAAATCAAGTACTAAGTATCTCAAATCGTATCCATTCAGCTTTAATCTCTCTCTGCTCCATTCCTCTATTGCAAATGAGAACAATAATATACTCCTCAACTCAAGAGCAGTGCTGCGAAAATAAAATTATCAACATTCATGAAACATTCATCTACTCGTAGCAAGGCTTAGAAATGCAGAATAAATGAGACATGAGGTCACACACTGAATAACGAGAGGAAAATCAAACTATCAAACAGCTGTTAGGTGAGTGCTATACATTGAATAAACCGGTGTCCCATAGAAAAATTGTGGAGTTTGACCAGGCAATTATGCATATGCGATCAAAGCACCATGGAACTATGCTGTACAGAAAAGGAGACGTTTTCATGAATCTGTAGTGACACAATGGTATTTGTTCATGAACACAGTCTGTGTTCAAGAAATGTGTGTACGTGGGTGTATACCTATACATACATGCATGTGGGTGCAGTACATAATAACGCTAACAACCTCATAAATCCAACATCTGGCTCTAATTAAACTGGAGGACCTATATGAAGAGCTGTATGAAAACATGCAGCTGTAACCTGTTGACCTCTATTGATAAAAAAAAAAAAAGAAAAAGGAAAAAAAAAGTCTCTTGAAGCTGGACTTCAACATATCAAGGGACAGTCATTCATTTTTCAAAGGTAATCCCTCACAAACCACTTATCCTCTCAAATCTCTACCTGCACACAGTGTTTGCATTAGGGACCTTGATTTATGGATTCCCACTCCTTGGATGGAGAGGCCGACTTCCTGTTGCCGTGGTTACTTGGATCTTGGTTCAAGGTTAAACTACTCCCAAATCAAAATCAGTGGCAGGCACAGCATCTAACAGCCAGGTTATTGACTACCCTAGGATGCTTAAAGGTCAAAGACCAAAGTGCTGCTTACTGCCTTTGGGTGAGTCAATATTTTCAATATTTTTATTCTGTTTCTTCTGAAGAAGCAGTTGCTGCTCAATTACCACCTATCTGGGTTTAGCAAGGTCATACAAATCATCGAGGAAAACCCTCCTCCTACAGATGAGATACAAATGCAATGGGCTACTTCAAAGCCGCTGTGGTCCAGCGGCAGCTCATCAACGGTGAATGATGCCTCTACTCGGCTGTGTTTTGTCCCCTACACTTCGTTTCTCCATGCTGCATCACTCATCCCACTGCAACTCTGATCTGAGCTGAGGAAAGACAGTAATTAACTGTCTGTGGAGCCGCTAATGAGCACAAGCCATCAGATTTTTTACATCAAAACGCATGCGTAGGAGCCCTGTGAAGACACGGAGGTGCCGGGATGCTCAGCGGGGCAGTGCTGGGAGACCTACGGCTAGAGTGCATGGACAGGGTGGATGCAGAGTCGTTCCCTTCCTACCTCCAGGGCTCTTCTTCTCACTTGGGGTGCTCTGTCCAGGCGGCCAAAACTGTCTCCTGATGCCTTTGGTGTTTTGGTGCCTTTGAAACACAGGAAGATAAATCCTGATATCTCCACAACACTGCCAAGAGTTGAGTTTCAAACCCATGGAGCCCATGACCTCAGGCTATTTCATACTTTACTCCTGTTCCTGAACAGGAAGGGAGAGCGCAAGCCGATGGATGCGGCAGGCCTGAGCCCCATCTTATTTCCCACCCGGCTTTCTGTCAATCTTTGTGGATTTCCTCTGGTTTAGGGCCCACTTAAGTGAGATATCCCACTAAAGATTCCTATCCGAACTGTCCCGCTGCCGTGTTTAATGTAAAGGGGGCAGAGGGAAAGGACAGCTTCAAAAGTAAGGGCAGATTGACAGGTGATCATAACCTAAAATAATAAAGGCATAATAATAAATAAATAAAAGCATAAATAAAAAGATGAATTGGAAGAAGGCACCAGACTGGCAGAAAGCCTGTGCAGGAAGTGGGGGAAACAATAATGATGCAAAACTTGCCTTTTATTAAAGATTTATGGTTCCCTGGATACTCGGATTAAAAAAAAAAGGCATTCTTCATTCACCAGCTAAGCAACTTCTGAGCTCTGTCTGATAATTAATACATTAATTATTGTTTTGTTATTAAGTACTTACACTGCAAGTAATGTGGTTGAGTCACACTGTGTTAGTATCTGTACAAATGGATTAATTAAGAGCCCTGGCTTTACTGATAGATCACGTTCATTCCACTTATTGCCTTTGCCTGCTTTCTCTCATCCTGTACTTGTATGGGAAGGTTTTTGGACAACGTCCACCTTTTCATTTCCTTTAATCACATACAGCATCTAGGGCAACACATTGCCAGGTGTCAACTTCAGGTGCCATTTCCAAAGAGAAAATAAATACAAATTTGCCATCGAAAACAAGAAAAAAAAAAAAAAGCTGATATAATTGATCTCACTGAAGATACTGCTATGGAAGATTTTTTTTCCCCTTTGAGAGTTCATTATATTGGATTTCACATTCCCTGCAGACTGGTGGAAATCCATTGCTCTGCTTAAATTGTTTATGCATCAAGCCATTGCTATCGGAAAATTCTTCCAGAGGATTTTTCTGCCAACTTCTTTGTACAATTTAGCTACATAGTGCAGTTGTGGGTGAATACACATCTAAATATTAAGCTGGTTATACTATTTGCATTTTGATAATGGCTCTGTTTGGAATAAAGAAGTCAAAAAACCTCATATCTGGATGAAACTACTTTTTTTTTGAGTCTGATTTTAAATAAATCAGTCAAAACATTGGCATTGCATCATACCCCAAAAGGGAGAAGTGAATTACTATGTGATAAATGTAGTTGAGAAAAATAATTATTCATCTTAAAGTAATATTACTACCTTCCTAACTTATGGAATTCAATTCCCTGGCTTCTATTTGACGCACATTATTATTTTAAAATAACTGCACTTTCAATGTACAGCACCGTTCTATGGCAGTTGGTTCTTTTATCGTCTTCCTTTTCCCACCATTGCATTGGAGACTTTAAATTTACCTTTTCTAGGGGGTCAATCTGTTCCACAGGGTGTGTGGCTCTGAATAAAACCACGTCCTGCAGAATAATAATACAAAAGAAAAAAAGTTTACACTGCCAACGGGTGAAAATTTAAGATGCAATGACTGCTTTATTTCATGGCAGCCGTTTTCCTACCTCTGTGTTTTCTATTTTTCTTTTTCCTTATTATTAATATTATTTTTTAAATCAAGAGAGCTTCAGACTCGGGAGATGGCGAAGGGGAGAGCGTGAAAGCCATCATTAGATAGATCTTCTGATCTTTATCTGCCGCGGCGCAGCCAGAAGAGCTAATGCTATGATGATAGCTCTGAAATCTCTCAGGAATTGGATAAAGAGAAGCGATAGTGATGAACTCCCAGCTAATAAACACGGAGTGCTTATTTCTGCAGAATGATCAATTTCCAGATGTCCTGAGGCTTGTCTGATACAGCTGATTTACTCATTCGCCCTCACTTCACTAATAAAGCTCAAGTCCACCATCAGATTAGGAGATTTCTTAAAGGGCCCGATTTCTTAAAGGGGCTGCCAGGGCTGGGAGACACACTAATCTCTCCTGCCTCCTGCTATAACCACCAAGCTGTCTCAAACAGCTGCCTTCCGACGTGGAAATCGCGCGCTCTACCCGCTCTGGGTTCGTACAGTAATGCCGACAATTAATTTGTTATCTTGTTAGTGGAAATTTAATGCAATGATCGCAAAGAACCCGCACATATTGTGATAAACTTTGGTGCCTCCAGGGCACCTCTCTTCAATTGGACTCATTTCACATCCCATTCATTATGCAAATGAGGTGGGGAAATAGGAAATGGTTTAGTTCCCCGAATGTAGCTGTACACTGATAGATAGTACTGAGCCAGCCCTACTGGAAGCAATGAGGTTCAACGTGTCTTGCCGTTGCCTTCTGCTCCCTTTGCACAGGAGAGGATGGGATGCACATTTTGGAGTTCAACCACCCGTGGATGGAGAGGTCCCTTTGTAGGCTGGTGCGGTCTCAAACCGTAGCATGATGTGTCCTCAGTCTCCAGTTATTTCTGCCCTCCCTGTGTGCCCTTCCCGTTGCCTCCAGGCCCTTCCCATTGTGCAGGGGTGAAGCCTGCAATGTCACTGACACGAGTCATGCCGGGAAGTGATGAATACATGAAATGAGGATTTCCAGGAGAAGCTGGATCAAAGTAGGAGAAAATGTTGGTTCCCTTTAGGTGACAGCAATCAATAAATTTAATGAGACAAAACCCTAAGGGTTCAAAAGGCTAATTTGGAGTCAAAGGCTCTCAGATGCCAGGCCGCCTGAACAAGGATTCGAGCTAAAGGGGCTTGCTGAATGACTCCGAGTCAAAGGCCAGAGCCTGAACCTTTCAGTTTAGCACAAAGTTGCAGCTTGCAGCTGCTGCTGACTGACAGAACTGGGAGAGACAGAGACTGATGGTGCCAAAGAAACGAAAATCCCAGAGACTGAATCATTTAATACACAGCAATGAAGAACCAAACTCTGTTGTAGAGTGAAACTCTACAAAACTCTTCATCAGGAATGAAAAGAAAAAGAAACATTTGAGAAATTAGAGGAACAGTAGGTAGAAGGGTCCCTCTTAAAGCATAAAAAGACATTAGGTACGTGGAGGGCAGGAATAGAAAGGCTGCTAGAAGCAAGAAACTACCTGGAGGTGAGTGGTCACCCCGAAATGAACTGTCACACTGGATAAGGATATGCTCATTGGGGAGGAACAAGAAAGAAGATGGGATTTCTTTCCCAAGAACACAGTTTAGAAAAGACAGATGGGGGAATGCTAGTCCATAAGTAATGAGAAAAGTCAAGGGTGGCATCCTGAGTTGTTGTTTTTCTTAACAACAGGGATGATCATTTTTAAATGTGGCAGACAGATAGAGCTGATATCCCCTAGGCAAACAGTGTTGGGTACAGTTCCTATTTATCACATATTAAATGGGATGCCGACAGTGCTGGTAGGAGTGTGCTGGCACGAAGCAGAGGCAAGAGAGACAGGACATGACTGGCGGGAGGAGGAATAAGGCATACAAGAGTGTGCTGGTGCAAGGAGGTGCATAGCCAGTGCAGAAGGGGAGAAATGGGAGAAGGAGAAGAAAGGTAAAATTTCTTTTTAGCTGTGATATGTTTGCATTAAACCTTTTTGGTTTTTTTTTTTAAGTTTTCCTTTGGCAATGTGTAAGCTAGAAAATCAAAAAGTAGCATGCAAAAGTAGAGGCTTCTGGAGCCCAGTTGCCTGTAACTTGCACGGAAGGAAAGCAAGAGGATGAGGTATCATCTCCACCAACTCATTTAGTCCGGCAATATTTGAAGTGTTTTCCAGATGGGTCCAGCAAGTTCAGGGTGCTACCAGCTGTACCAGACACTTGCAACAGGGAGGATGAGGAAGGGCTGAAATGCTTTACTGAGAGTGAGCTACTAGAGCTGATAAGAGCATCCCAGACTGCTCACTTCCGAGTTAGTGTTTTCCCCACTGGGCCACATGGTCTTTTCATTTTTCTGCTTTATCTGTAATAAGCTATGCCCCAGTTCATGCAATGAGAAATGCTCTGAGTATGACATGCATTTGGAGAGAAATCTCAGCACTTAATGGAACTCCCAGTATGCTCAGCTATAATCTAGCAGACTGTAACTGAGGAGTCTTTATTTTTAGAAAGTCTAGTGCTGGCTTTGTTTTAATATCTGAGTCCATTCAGCCCAGTTTAATGCTGATTTATCACTAAAATGAGTGCTTGCTTTATCAGCACCAGCGATGAAAAATAATACACACTGGGAGCACATATATCGCTTTCGCTCTCCCTCTCATTCTGCATTCGAGATCGATAGATATGGGCGTATTTTTTTACCTTTCGCTCTGAAAACCACAGTAATTGACTGAAATATGAAAAGTGAAATCTATTTAAAGAGATGCATAGGTAAGATCATAAATGTTATTGCCAATTAACCTCAGTGACAAAGAAGTTTAATAATTAGCTAGCCAGATGATGAGAAAAAGCACTGCACAACACTACTGCAATTCCTGTTCTTGCTCTATTCTAATGGCATCCTGAAAACACCTGAAATATTCGAAGATGATCAAAGGAGTACAATATTAGGCTTTATTTTAACAGCTCAGGGTTGATGCAGATGAAGAAAAGCCAAATAAACAGATCTAGAATTGATCTTTTTTTCTTAAAGTTCATCCTTTCCTTGGCATCCTGTCTGAAAGCTCAGGGTTTGCAACATTGCTTTAATAGGAGCTTCACTGTGTAAAATCTTTAGATTTATTTATTTATTTTTTTTCCAGAGGAAAAATCTCTTTACTGAGAGTGGTTTTCATTAAAATTCTTGCTGCTTCCTATAACAGTGTAAGAAGGATGGCAGAGAGACCAAATATAATAAGGTCAGAGAATGCCTCGATGAAGTATAGACACAAGAAAGGATCTGAATGATGAAGAAGAGGTTAAAGAGGTGAAGAGTGCACAGTGAAATGAAATAGGGAAATAGATGGAAATAGAAGAAAAAGAAGAGATTGAAAGAAGGTGGAGGAGGGAAGTCACTTATCACAGTTGTGTGAAAAGCAAGCTGACAAGAACCAGCATAAAGAGCATATTGGGAAAACCCTAAATGCTCTTACCCACTGATATTTGAAGCTTTTCTATCAATCAACTCTAATGTGATATATCTAAATGTGAGCCATTCTGAATTTCTAGAGTGCCTTTCTGCATAACTTTGGGGCAGGCCTGTCTTCAATTTTCAGATTTAACAGCATTAAAATGGGATGTCCAAGACTCTTCAAACAATGAACTTCCCTTCCCATAGCCATATATGCCTATTTTATAACACCACGCAGACAAACCAGAAAGGAAAAGGGGTATTAGGGTAAAAACATATTCCCTTTACACATCCAGACTTGTCTGAGAAAACGTCATGCAGGAACAAAGATGATATGGGTAGAGCTGTTCTTTAATTGCATTTGCTTTGCTGGGGTAACAGAATGATATCATAGAATCCCAGAATGGCTGAGGTTGGCAGGGACCTCTAGAGAGGTCCCTTCACCCAGTCCATCCCCTGCTCCAGCAGGGACACCCAGAGCAGGGGCACAGGGTCCATCCAGGCGGTTGGAGATCTCCAGAGCAGGAGCCTCCACAGCCTCTCTGGGCAGCCTGTGCCAGGGCTCGGGCACCCTCACAGCACACAAGTTCTTCCTCACGTGGAGGTGGAGCTGCCTGGGCTTCAACTTGTACCCGTTACCCCTCGTCCTGTCACCGGCCACCACAGAGAAGAGCCTGGCCCCATCCTCCCTACAGTCACCCCTCAGGTACTTGAACATGTTGATCAAATCTCCTGGACACCCACATCTGAGTGTGAAGATCCCGTCCATGCAGGATCTCTGTGACCAAACTACAGCTTCTCAAGTTGAAAATGATCCACTTAAAGGCGGCACTCAAGAAAGTTCCAGGGATAATTCAGTTTCTACAGGTCAGTCATGTTGACAGCTTCAGGATCTCACCTTTGATTAGCTCTAGAAATTACATGTTTTATCATGGATGCCTTAGCTGGATGTCCAGAGGTAAAGAGGGAGGAATAAGGTGGCTTGATCCAGTGGCTCTATACAGGCAACTTGCTGTATTTGAAATGTCCTAAGGCATTTGAACCACCCGTGCGAGGCAGCAGACATGATAAAGGGCTTTAGGCAAGACCTCTGCCCTTCTGGAACAGCAGCTGAAGGCTAGACAGGACACCCAAGGTATCTCAAATGACAGAGGAAAACTCTGTGTGAGCAACTGAATTGAGCTCTAAGCCTTGATCTGAGCTTGTCCCAAAGACCCCATCATTGTTGGAATCCTCTTGTCATCAACGAATGAACTCCACAAACATGACATGTTGACGCTTTCCTGACAGGAAAACTAAATGGCTGCAATGCAAGACATCAAAGTGTATATGTTATAAACCTAAATTCGCAGAAATTTCCTGTTCTCCTTTACAATGGATTCCTTACACAGGAAGAAAATCACATACATACACACACACGCAGACACACACACACACACATATATATAAATAGCCCATGATAAAAGTCTTTTGCTTGACACTATAAAGAAGAAAGTACAATTTTTCTTTCTTCTAGGAAGCAAAACGTGAGAAAAAAAAGCCAACAACCTCGCAATTCAAAATTGCAGGTGGGAGAGAACCACAGGAACTTATGGGGCACAGCTTTGTAATTACTAGTATGTACAGAAGGAATCAATGAAATAAATATAACCTATCCCAGTAGACACAAGTACAAGCCACCCCAAATGCATAATTCACTTTGTCTGTGTCTGAAGCTAACTCAAAGCAAAGAGGGCAAAATGTCTCAGAATGATTAGACAACTAACTAAGCTTAACATTTCCTCTCTCTTCTTGTTTATCCATTCTTCACTGTTCATTTGGTGATGGGGAAAGGCACTGGAAGCAAAACTGTCAAGACGGTTCACGTACATGCATCACTTAAACCCAGCTCAACCTCTTGGAAAAAAAAACCTTCTGAAGACAGTCTAAGTTATGGCTAGGCCTTAAACCAGGCTTCTCCACAGGAATGTCTCTCCTTCCCCCAAACCCAAGAGCCGTAAAAGCCATTTCATCTGGAGATGTCATTCTTTAAAGGTGGGAAAAAAAAAAGAAAAAGAAAATCAAGTGTCAAAGACCCATCGGTAAGATACCACCCATCGATGATCCACTGTTTCAGTGAGGAAAAAATATGTTTAGACACTTTAGACACTGCTGGGCATTTACCGGGAATGTTATGCTATTTCTGTATAGTTGTGTGGCTGTTTCTCATTCCAGTAGTTAAAAAAAAAAAAAAAAGAAGGAAGGAAGGAAGGAAGGAAGGAAGGAAGGAAGGAAGGAAAAAAACAAGTCTTCTACTTTTTCAAATAATCTGAAATCACTTGGAATGTGACTTCTGAAGTGTTTAGCACAG